>CM046064.1:32148331-32442653 GCA_025215515.1 Schistosoma japonicum | reverse complement strand
TTACGCACTATGTGTGGCATGTATTCAGTGTTGAGTGCTTTGTCTTCACAACTCAAACTCATGACAGGTAATTGACACTGACAACCAGTGGAAGACGAGGATAGATTCAATGTTGGCATGTTGAGTGTATTCAAGCATTGAGTGCGATTGGTGTGGGTGCTTCTCATGTTTATTGTTGTCATTGATAATATTGTCGACATTCGTGGACGTATATGATAACTGTGTATGTGAATGTACGTTGATGTGGATTACGATAGCTCCTTCAGTCGTTGTCAGTGGCTTTGTATCTGACTATCAGTTTTCGCATTGTGAAAAACTTTGAGTCATATGGAATATTTTAGTCTCTTGCTAACATGATAAACTGCTGAAAACGTTACATCAATGCTGAGAATATGACTAATTTGAGCTGAGTGGCTTTTATTGAGCTGATTGTAGACTTTATTACAGTTTTCCCTATGTACATTTGAAGATGCTATTGCTCCTGTCGAATCACGGACATATACAGCTAGTATTAAAATGTCTTTCCAATTACTTTACTACTTGTCTGTATATTAGGAACTGATAATTTATGTATTAAACTACCTCAAAATTCTTCAATAACAACAATGAATGCAATACAATGAAAATTCTTTGTTAACATTAGGCATCGCAGCAATAAACAATCAACCAGCACAATTCAATCAGAGTGTTGCATAACGTTCAACTCCGAAATAGACACAAACAAAACACAGATTATAGTAGACTGATCATTTCACTAACACATTAATACATATCATGTGAATTGATAATCATGACTGAACAAGAATAATATTCGTATATTTTATATGTAGGTGAATTAGATTACATGATTATACACATATTTACAGTTGTACATTCAATCCATAGGTATGTATTATCCACATGAACATAATTCGTGTGCAGATTGTAGCACACGAGCCATTCAGCATTTCGACAACAACTTCAACTTCTCCGACCAATATTGCTTCTTCAGTTGGAGAATTTCAATCTTCAGATCTATACACTCCATTTGTTTGTGTATCAACACCTCCGACGGTGGCGTCCTCTCACATTCACATCTAAAATAATCAGGATGTGAACATCTGGTTATAATGAGGGAAACAGAGGAGGATGGGACAGATACATAATAACGCATGACATCCCTCGAACACATACTTACCATCTAGTGAACTACAGCAATTACACAATCTACAAAAAAGCACTAAATGCAAAGAATTCTCACTTAATATGTATCATCCACAATTACGTCAACATAATATACCACTATGCTGATTTATGACAATACTCAACCTACCACACACAAATCTAGCACTGATGAACACATGAATAAACACAATCAAGTGAAACGAAGACACGACAATCAACATACGCAATTATGTATTCGCATGCATTTAATTAATTGTATTGGTGGTTTGTCTGATTGTTTGGATCACTGGTCAACGAAATCAGATTCTGTAGGATACACAACTACTCAGTTGATCATCAGTGCTTCACGCATTTTATCACCATCTTATTCGTCATCGTGACACTTACTCATCTACAACTCACTGAGTTGTCAACCTTGTGACAAGTGATTAGACCGATTTCATGTCCATATAAAGAACAACACTGCACACTTGTCAGTGAAATCTGTGGGAGTATGGGGGGCGGGTATGTAAATAAGTGACAAATACAATGATACAAGAAGAAAGAAGACAGCTCAATAGAAACTATCTACTCACGTATTACTCTCCGTTGATTTTTCACTAAACCCATCAACAGGATTCACGCTCGTCTCAATTCTGTCTCCTCTCAATTCTGGGAGGTTCTCCTTGTCATCACTCATCGCTGATAAATCGATCATTCCAGTCACAGGAGGAATGCGACTCGACTGGTCACATGATGGCTGCAATGCATCCGCTTCTTGAATGGGAGCTGCATTCACCGTCTGTACATTCGCCATTCCGAACGAGATACTCACAGGATTGAGTAATGCCACTCGGTTAACTGGTGCCACATCCACAACTCCCGATCCTGCCTCCACGTTTGTCGTTACCTCACCACATATGTTGCTAGTTGTTGACTGAAGCGTATCATGTGCAATCACAAAATGTTGTGGCATGTGGGCTGTTGAAAATGTGTTGACGATTCTCGGGACAGTTGTGGTTGAAGAATCGTGTTGTATATGGCTTTGGTTAAAGCTAAACGATGATGTGGACAGATTGGTGGTGATCGGAATCACTGGCGACGGAGTGAGTGTCGGCATGGTGAGTTGATGCACACTCGATAGATTTGCAGCAACCTGAATTCGGATTAAACAATATATCATCGAGGGATTCGCACTTACCGAATCACGTTGTCCACTGATGTGTCGATTCGCTTCCGAACTGGAGACCGTGTGATTCGAGGAATTCTCAATGGAATTGGAGCTACTTACCGACACCTTCTCCTGGTGAGCGATTTCGGCGTTATGTATTTTCTTCAGTATACGTCGGCCCTTTTGACGAATCCGAATCCAGTTTCTTCTCGGCCACCCCTTCGAGTGTAGATATTGTGAGAATTGTATCCACATGTGTTTCTGCACCAGTAACGATGAGTGATTCTTGTTTTTCAGAACATCTCGATATTTCATTACCAGTTCAGTCAGCTCATTCTCCTCGTCTACTGTGTATCGTGTACATGCCTTCGGATTCGGTGATTTCAGTGGTTTTGATGCATTAACTGGTTTGCAAGGTGTATCAATCATCGTAGGACAGTGCGTTCAGCAGTTGTGAAATGCGAAATAAAGGCATAAATGAGAACGTGAGCTAGACATGTCAGATGTTGAAAGTTGGCTGCCATCAATTGACTGTACATTCACTCTATGCGCTCACTTCCCATTGGTTAATTGATGTCAGTCGTTGTTTGGTTGTGTGAATAAATAGATTGTTAATTTTGTTCACTAAGTGTGTTTGTGTTTTGTGTCTGTTATTCACCTCGAATTTAACGTGTCACATTCATCATTGGTTAATTGTTTACATTGACGAATTTAAACTTTAAATAATTCGTGCCTTTGATGAATATCGATAGTGTAATTATAAGACGTAGTTGGTCTGTGGAATGCGGTATATTTGCTCCATACATCTGGCCACACAAACAAACTTCCTGGTCTGATATAGACTGTGAATAGAAAACTTTGCTAATCTATCACAATACATATATTTGACACAGGACAAAAGTTTTATTATTATAACATCATTCAAGGCATTGTATAGGTGTGACCACAATTATATTCTTAAATTCATGTAAAAGTTGGTCATTGGAAAATGTGAGCCTTCTCTGTTTATGCAAAAACAGTCCACTATTACTTTGAATCTGCCTTCCTAATTGTTAAATATTATTTGATTGTGACCAGTTTCTAGTCTACCTACATTTCATTCAGCAGTTATGACAATGTGAACATGCAACCTTCGAATCAACTGGACCTTTAACAATTTCCCATGTTTATGCAGGAATGTTTCGACAAATGTGTGTGTGTGTGATCAGTTTATTTGAAATGCATCACATATTTTCAGACAATTTTACAATGTTTAGATGATGTGATACTGATCTTGATATTGATGGAGCGTCATTATGTTCATCTTAGTTAGTTTCGTGTGATTTTAGGTTATTGTTGTGATTATTGTATATTGGTTTGATATCACATATTGGTCTGAATTCGGCATCTATTTGTCACCAGATGTTGAATATTAGCATTGACTTTTATTTACGTGTTCATTCAGGTCACTAATATCAGGTATTGGAATTTGTATCCTTCGTTTTTGAATTGATAGTTCTTTTGTGTACCTGTTGATATTGACAATTTGTGAAGTGTTAAGTTGTTTTGTTTTAGTTTCGATGTGAGGCGTTTATTAGTTAATAACATTACACCATGTATGTTGGTAGGTAGACGATTACTTGTTTACATCGTGTTGATTTACCAGTGAGCATTGACTTGAAATTTATTTCATTTTTCTGTTGTCTCAAATGATACACCTGTTTGATAAATTGAAACAGGTAGTTCTATTACTAAGAAGTTATAAGGACCAAATTAACAAATTATAGATGTGATACTATGGAAGATATTTAATGGATAGAGGTATTTTAGTTTGATATTATGCAATGACAAACTGTTGGACAATGATTGAAAGTCAGTAAGTATTTGTGCAGTTCTGCCTGGTTTTCAGTGCTTTCTTAACCGATGCTTATCCGTGATGACAAATACAAATTAACAAATCAATGCGTAATTTACTTTACTTTTGAATGTTATTAATCGACTGTTTGGTAATTAGGCAAATTATGCTTACAATTAAATGAACTATGAAGATAACAATAGATATCGCATAGTAAATAATCGCCACATTAACTTTATGAAGGAACTGGACTAATGTAGAATGATAATTGAACTCCACTCGATTTGATTGAAATGACATCAATGACTGGCGACCATTCCGAAGCAAATGCTAACCATAACTCGTATATTGATTATGTGAGTGAATGATGTTGATCTTGTAGATTTGGAATATTATAATTAAACCACTACCTATCAATATATCATTTTCAAACAATTGAATAGATCACTTATTTGTATACCAATTAATTCGATTGTGTATCATGAATATCTTTGTGTTTATTCTGATGTTACTCTGTAGTGTGTCCACTTATGTACATATATATGAACTATTGTTTGAAATATAAGAATCGTTTCTCTGGTGTGGTTGACCGAATGACTTCAAGTTTTCACTGCCTACTGGAATTTGATATTTTCTCGTCAGACTGATATGGAGTTATAATATCTGATCTCTGTTGAAGGTTGTGCGATCTCTCAATCTTCTACAATCACTATGTATTAATCACTATCATTGATTATCCAAGTCAGTGATTCAATACTATGTTTGCCAATAGCCTGTAGAGACTATTTCACACTTGTTGTAATCAGTTGATTGCATCTATAGTGATGTCATATCGGACCACTAAAGAGGAGTGAATTGCTCCCAGATCTGTGTTTTATAGGACTAGCGTATTTCTTCTGGTCGTGAGTAGTGTGAACATAACATTTCTATCATTGTTACATTCCTCTTATCCTATCCTCCCTTCAAATATATTTGCTATTCTTATATTGTCTCTTATTGTGGACTACAGCAAATTAGTTTTGTACGAGTTTCCCCTATTCACTGTCACAATGTCTTTTGTCTCGTATTAGTGTAAAATCCCTAATTGGTTTGTTGTTTGGTCTGATTTTGTGTATATATGAAGACATGATTGTAATACATTTTGTTCGATTCTGTCCGTTGGCTGATCAATCATTGTTTTCTGTATTCCGGCTTTGGGACTGGTAGTCATAGAGTCAAGGTGTTCGTACACTGATTAGCAATTATCAAGCGCACTGTGTATTTTCGGAATACAGAGCGACTGGCGATGGGGCTTAAAGTGAATCAAACCTACACAGTCATTAGTCATTATAAATCAACACAGAGAATCGCATTCAGTGTCATAATTCGTAAAACATAACAGGTGAAAATTCTGTTACGAATGTTTTAATCGTTCTTTTTAATATTTTTAATTGATTAGATTCAACAATTAAATTTTACAGTCATCTCATAAGTCATGTCAGTGATCTCGTTTAATGATCTGCTGATGTATGATACAAGAAGCTAACTTATTTAAACAATGCATGTGTACACACACTAACTTGAACAGATCTGTTGATTTGACTTCTATTGTTCATTTACGATCAGTTGATTGCATTTCCATCAGTGAGTTTCTGTTAATTATACTTCAGTTCTTGACACGTTGTTATTTTCTATTTATAGTACAATGATGTCTTTGAGATATAAACATAGAATTACTAATAGAAGTTCACACTACTGTTTTTTCTCTTCATTTTCTGATTGAGACCTTTTATTGCATAAAGAATGTGGATAGATCAGTAAGTGTTGTGTCATATGATAATTGAAAGAATACTATGTAAATATGTGAATAAAAATAGTTCTGTTATTAAATGGTCAAGGTCCTAATCATTAATTAGGTCAGTTAAGCATACGATAAAGTAGAGTTTAATGTGAGTTATTTTAATTAAACTCATAGACATGTGACGTTGATAATGAAGAAGTGAGAACTTTGTTTAATTTACTTCTGCTATTTTCTTACTTATATTCTCATTACTGACTGAATATTAATATTACTGATCAAAATGGTATCACTTATTTGCAATGTACCTAGTTTGCGTCAATACTTATGACATTCCTCAAATGCATTTTTCATGTTCTCATTCGATGATTATGTTGTCAATCTGCACTGACACCATGATATTTTGCAGATTTCAAACTACAACGTTGTTTCTATGATTGGATTTCTGTTCGTATGTGACTGACTCTATTTTTATCAAAGTCTCAGTATACTATTGTATATTTTCATTGTATGATTCTCTGTCTATTGATCAGTAGATTAGATTTCGTGTGAATAAGTACGTGGTTATGAGGATGAGCACGATTACTAAGGGTTAACTTGTTAATCACAAATAAATTGAACATTGAATAGATTGTTCATAGTTATATCTAATATATTTGTTTGTATTTTAGAGAATAATATTTGAAACTGTTGACATTTTACAAGTTAGTATGATCTATTTGTTCAGAGAGTGGATGAATAAGCGAATTAAATGAACGTGAGTTTAAATAATACAGATGAAGAAACTGGGTTCAAATGATTTGAGACATAAATGCCCGAACAATGTGGTGATTTGGAGTGAAGTTGTAAATTACTACTCATTCATTATGGAAACATTTCTCTGACAACCACAAGTAAACTTGTTCAAATTCTCATATGACTAACCAGCATATTATTCCATCGAATTGACTATCTAACAGAAATCTCATTGGAAAGTTGTAGTTTTTTATGTGGTGGTGTTGGTGGTGTTAGTGGTGGTCTTGAGGGAATCGTTAGAAAACTGTGAACCAAGGTTTTGTGCTACTTGACACTTGAAATCAACTGGTCAACAACCTTGCATGACTCCATATTGACAATGATATCGAGTCACTTATTCTAGTGGCCACATTACAAGTAGATCTGTAGAATTTAATCAGCAATTTAAAGAATTTGATATTCATTAAATTGTTTACTACACAGTGAGAAACCAATGTGGAAATCTCATTTTTCATATACATTCATACTCACAAGGACACAAACAAAATGCTTGTTTTAACATCACCTTGACCCACATAGCAAACAGACTAGTTCTCGTTTGTTTGTTTGTTTTCTATTTACTTTTAACACTTCAATGTTGGATCAATGAATATTTTTATCGATAAATTCCATTTATGTTCTACAATGAATTAATACATTATGGAGCTCTCTTAGACACTATGGTGTACCTGAGATGTGACAGATCTGATATGCTAATATGTGTGTACATAAATATGAATAAGCAGTGAATATGAATATCGTATCAATTATTCCATGTGCATATGTACAAACAGAAACTGATCAACAGAGAGAATGCCATGATATCAAGTCTAATCACCACATTTGAACTTCATATATGGAATTCGAGTGGTGTTAGCATCTGTGACACCGGATAAACGACACATGCGAAGTTGCACACATACATTACAATTCGCAAATATTTAAGAGATTATCTTCAACACACTGCGATTTTTATTCCAGTTTGCATGTTTCAACTTACAACTATTCATTATTTTTTGTATATTAAATGCATGTTACTTGCTAATATTTAGTAGTTTATTATATTGTCAATCATTTTACAACACGGCTTATTATGCCCGTATTACAGAATATTCACTTGTGGGCTGTTTTACTTAGTAGATCTATTTTCGCTTCTTTGTTAGTGATTTATCACGAGTAATTTGCTTGAAATATGTGAAGTCATAAGTGTTCTTACATTTAAACGCAAGGTCGTATTTGAAAAGGCTTAACGACTGGAAACCAGACAACACAACATTTTATCAAACATCTTCATGAGAATAATTGAAATCAAACAATGAAAATAGGGAAAAAGTATAAGTAAAGGGAAGTTTTGGGAATTAGTAGGACAGTTAAGGAATCATAAAGCAGGAGATACAGTTGTGGTGGAAACATAAACAATAGGATTTCATTCTTACTAAGCGAAGTCACCACACCTTTATGAAGTTTGTAATGCAAAACTGCAACAAGTTCTCCATTGGTTTCTATTCTATGCCAAATCAGATAAGGTCTAAAGTCACTGATTCACACCATCTCTAGCATCTCAACCAATAAGTTAGTATGGACCGACAAATGCCAGTCCTGGACAGCTTCCTGTTACTCCACGATGCCATGTTACAAGCTGACCACCTCCGCTTTTTCTAACCAATCCCACTGTCGCTAAATAACGCATGGTATTAAAGCCACTGAGGTGACATTCGTAAAATGTGACAAGACATCGAAGCCGGTGTTTTAAGATGGTACTACCAATGAAATTGTCATCACTGCGCCTGAATACGAGATACCAAACCTCAGTATTATCAACACGATGTATCCACCGTAGTTCAGCAATTTTTCGAAGACAGTGATGATTGAACATAGAGAGACACCAAGCATCGTCAGCTCAGAGAGACCAGTTTCCGGAAGCATACATCAGAACCGACTTTACCGAAGCTTCGTAACCCCGACCTTTTATAGCCGGACTGGCATCATGACAGCACCAAAGTTGGCTCAGTTTAGCATAAACCGCTCTGGCTCTCACTATGCGTAGAATGATCTCAACTGACAAACCATCATTAGCACTCGCAAAACTACACAGACAGTTCCTTGAGCTGTTATTAACGATTTGAGTGTTTTACATTACAAACAAATTACTTGTTTCAATTATGAAATGTTACGCATACTACACATTTTTTGGTTGTAATCTTTTGAGATCACTTAAAAATTCATCCGGAATTTGCTATAAGGCGGGAAAAATAATCAGACGTGTGACACTCAGTCTATACTTTTTTCTAAACGTCTGCAATGTCATTATGTCGTATACCAGTTGAATACATCTAAACTTTTAGACGTAGCATATCCTTATTGGATAACCCCTTCGAAAACAAATTATCGATGCACACACTTTCAGAGGTGAAAATTATGTTTACACTTATAACCATTTAGCATATATTTGAAGTACACAGAAGAAGTTTTCTGATTAACTAAGAAGTGTTACAAATCGGCATTCGGTTTACTAGTATAAGATCTTTTCAGCATGTTTCTCCAAGTTTAATAGCCATATTGTCTACTTGTATAACGTTTATTAAATGAGACAGAAAGAACTACACTGAAGCCAGTTAAGAACTAAATATATGTAAAGATAATATCAAGTGAGAGTACAAACAAAATGTTATGATAAGGGATCGAATATTAACTCTAGAGATCTATAGGAAAAGACAGAATAAGCTACATGCAGGTTTAAGCTATACCAGAATGTGTAAATACTAGTCCTAATAATGATAGTAATAACAATAATTGTTAGCGGAGAAATTGAATTTCAATGCAAACTGATAATAAAGTTAGAGAAATATTTTAATAAGAGTTGCGTAATAATAAAAGGGACGATGATTAAGATGATGTAAGTACTTAATGATCAATGATTTGAAAAACAACTAAGGAAAATTGAAGAGACAGAAAACGGACTCTAGATATATTCCTATTTTAACGCCTCTTTGCTACAGTTTGGTTTGGATTGCTTTAGCCTATGTCAATGGCAAATGTAGAGCGAATGGTTTTACAAACTTTTGAATAAACAATCAAGTTTATGGATGTAGATGGCAATAAATTCAACCGCATGTAGAAGACGGACTTGTAAGCCATGTAGAATCGTTAATGAAATTCGATAAATAGTTTATCTAAACCGACTCTATGTCCTGTGTCAATTAAGGGGGGGGGTGGAGGGGACAAGATGTAGAACCTCTTTTATCTATTTCACTAGTCCTATGCTTAACCAAGACAGATGATGCTCTGCGACACTGACAGAATTGTCTGATTGTTCACCCTACATAACTGGCTCCACAGGAGCATTAAAATTGATAAATACACATAGAAGTGGCGAATCTATGAAGTCTGTCTTTCGTTGTTGTACTTTATACTGTATGAATGATAAACGACTTTAGATTATATGAACATTTGATAATAATAAATAAAATATTAGTTACTACACCATAAAAATCTTACCACAACATTATCGGTTTTCATTGTATATACGCGCGTATGTTGTATTCAGTAGTATAAATCATTTTCATACTCATTTAGTAGTTGAATGAATGCTGCATACTGAGACAAAATTTTTCTTAAAAACTTCATTTCATTCATCTAGAGTTATCTGTAAATGCCTGCTGTGAACGTTTGCTATTTTATTATAACTATTATAAGTGTACAAGAAACTGATATTTTGACTGGATCAAATTGAGAAAATCTATTCATAGTAGGAGGTGGATGTGTAGGAATGTATTTGACTGTTTAACAGATAATTTACAAAAAGAAAACAATTTTCGGCGTCTGACGTCTTTGGAGTAATTTGATACATACTGCTTTTAGAAAAACTGTACTATTCTCTAAAGTCATAAGTTAAATTCACAGTTAAACTATGTGATAAGAAGAATGTAAATTTTGTGTTGTAAGTAAACATTTTCACTACTTATAAATATTGAAATTAGTAGTGTTTATAGGGGTAGCGTGATAAGAAATAAACCTTAACATACGTGTTGGTTACTGGACTTTGAATAAATTATTTCAATTTACCAAGGAAAATAATCGTCGGTCACACAATTCTACATATAGTGATAACTCGAAACATTAATTGGGACGAGTAGTGATTCCTAACGCCTATAGGACTATCATCTTAAATGTATTGTCACCTGATATGACTGTCACTTATACATTACACATTTCAAGAAAAATGAAAGCTTAACCATCACTTTTGAAATGGGCCCAACTACGGAGTCATTGAATATTGTGACTTCAACTTAAGAATATGTAAGTTGAGCAGTTACATTATCAAAATAGCGTGAGATTGGACTATTAGTCAACATTAGTCCATGTGTAATGAATAAATGGATCAATTTGTAGACTGATGTTTCAATAATTTCTCAGGATTGTGACCAATCTCCAATGGGGTTGAGCAAAGATGTCGTTAAAATAATAAATAGTTCAATCATAGCCAACTTGACCCAATTTCCCTACTAAGTAAACATTCCAGTGAATCATAAAAGCCAGCAATTTGATTTAATTTAAAAATTTCTGTTTAGCCTCTATGATATTCAGACTTTCTATGAGATTAGAAATTATGGATTCAGTACATATTTATTGTAACTAACTTGAAGTAATTAACAATTGATATTCTTTAATTGAAAAAAATTACCTCATAAAGAACATCTTCGGGGTATATGCTCTTTTAATTCAAAGATTTATGAAAGAATAGAATCAATATTGTTTCATGTCTACTATTTGAAAGAGATTTTAAACTTAGTTATCTGTAATTTCAACGAAACATTATCAAGTGTTGTTCATTATGATCATATTTCTTCGTATGTTCAATGAGAAAGTCAACTGTCACTTTCATTTCAGGAAGTTTGAGAAAATACCACTGAAACATAATAAATTGATTTACCCTTGTGGGTTCTTTTTTATGGAGTTTTTTGAAAAGATAGAAAACAATCAAGGATTGATTTACGAAGAATTCATTGAATAGTTTACCTTCATTTCAGTGATACGCTATGCTGAAACTCATATATACACAGAATGAATGCTAAGTCTTCTCAAATAGTTGAGGTAAAATATATAACAAATATTAAAGTCATGTATCTAAATCAACCAGATTCCACCTCTGCATTAACCACAATTAAATAGATTTCGTTTCATTAAGTCATTACTTATCAATACTATAAAGTGATATAGTGCATGCCGAATGCACTTATTCTTCTTCTCACCCATATTTATGTAACATACATTTATCTCAAGTTGTGTTTGAGTTAAATTGTGACTGAAACCGGAATGCAGGACGTGCGTTTCGTCCAAGTTGGAAATCACAGATGGATGAATGTTCAAAAACCAAAGTGGCAGGTAAAAAATTAATTAGGTGTAGGTAATGATCGGGAAATGATATCACGGCAGTTGATGGATATGTCTGTCTGTCTGTCTGTCTGTCTGTCTGTCTGTATGTATGTATGTATGTATGTATGTATGTATGTATGTATGTATGTATGTATGTATGTATGTATGTACTTATATATCTATCTATCTCTTTATCCGTGATCTATCTATCTATCTATCTATCTATCTATCTATCTATCTATCTATCTATCTATCTATCTATCTATCTATCTATCTATCTATCTATCTATCTATCTATCTATCTATCCGTGATCTATCTATCTATCTATCTATCTATCTATCTATCTATCTATCTATCTATCTATCTATCTATCTATCTATCTATCTATCTATCTATCTATCTATCTATCTATCTATCTATCTATCTATCTATCTATCTATCTATCTATCTATCTATCTATCTATCTATCTATCTATCCGTGATCTATCTATCTATCTATCTATCTATCTATCTATCTATCTATCTATCTATCTATCTATCTATCTATCTGATCTATCTAGCTATCTATCTATCTATCTATCTATCTATCTATCTATCTATCTATCTATCTATCTATTATCTATCTATCTATCTATCTATCTATCTATCTATCTATCTATCTATCTATCTATCTATCTATCTATCTATCTATCTATCTATCTATCTATCTATCTATCTATCTATCTATCTATCTATCTATCTATCTATCTATCTATCTATCTATCTATCTATCTATCTATCTATCTATCTATCTATCTATCTATCTATCTATCTATCTATCTATCTATCTATCTATCTATCTATCTATCTATCTATCTATCTATCTATCTATCTATCTATCTATCTATCTATCTATCTATCTATCTATCTATCTATCTATCTATCTATCTATCTATCTATCTATCTATCTATCTATCTATCTATCTATCTATCTATCTATCTATCTATCTATCTATCTATCTATCTATCTATCTATCTATCTATCTATCTATCTATCTATCTATCTATCTATCTATCTATCTATCTATCTATCTATCTATCTATCTATCTATCTATCTATCTATCTATCTATCTATCTATCTATCTATCTATCTATCTATCTATCTATCTATCTATCTATCTATCTATCTATCTATCTATCTATCTATCTATCTATCTATCTATCTATCTATCTATCTATCTATCTATCTATCTATCTATCTATCTATCTATCTATCTATCTATCTATCTATCTATCTATCTATCTATCTATCTATCTATCTATCTATCTATCTATCTATCTATCTATCTATCTATCTATCTATCTATCTATCTATCTATCTATCTATCTATCTATCTATCTATCTATCTATCTATCTATCTATCTATCTATCTATCTATCTATCTATCTATCTATCTATCTATCTATCTATCTATCTATCTATCTATCTATCTATCTATCTATCTATCTATCTATCTATCTATCTGCTATCTATCCCGTGATCTATCTATCTATCTATCTATCTATCCGTGATCTATCTATCTATCTATCTATGTATCTATCTATCTATCTATCGATCTATCTATCTATCTATCTATCTATCTATCTATCTATCTATCTATCTCTATCTATCTATCTATCTATCTATCTATCTATCTATCTATTATCTATCTATCTATCTATCTATCTATCTATCTATCTATCTATCTATCTATCTATCTATCTATCTATCTATCTATCTATCTATCTATCTATCTATCTATCTAATCTATCTATCTATCTATCCGTGATCTATCTATCTATCTATCTATCTATCTATCTATCTATCTATCTATCTATCTATCTCTGATCTATATATATATATATATATATTATATATATATATATATAAATGTCCACACAGCCACATATCTTTATGCCCATAGAAAAGTATTTTTCTGTAAATCGTCTGCTTATTTTCATGGCCATAATCACATAATTAATTGTAGAATGTAATTATTGTTTTTTCTGTTGATTAGTCTATTGATTCATTCCAATTTTATTACTACTATTCTTACTATTACTACCAATATTGGAATTGCATATTTACAGATCATTATATACCTAACAGTTTAAGAGATAATGAATAATGATAATGAATTATCTCCATATTTCCAATCTTCTTCTTTATTCATTTCTATTATCATGTTTATCTTATTCATAGATAACGTTTTTTCTTTTTATCTTGTTTTCTTCTCGGTTCATTTACAGAGTAATTTTATGATTACTACTTTTAGGAATGTTAACGATTTATATGGAAGGATGTATTCTGGTAATATTTTACAACGTAGATAATAATGTAGTCTCTACTGTAGTGAATTATACAATTTACTAATAGATTTTGTACAAGAACAACTTTTATACTTTTACTTGTTTTTTTTTTTTCGTGCGTACATGTTTGTGTGTGTATGTGTATGTGTGCTATCATGTCTCCATAGATAGTCACTTATTACTTGATCTAATTGATTGTGAATGTGTTTCATACTAATAAATGGGTTACATTTTATCCCTAACAACAATTAAAGTAATAGTGAAATGATTGGTAATGAATTATACTTTTATGTGTTAACAACCAACTCGTTAATAAACATTATCATATTATAATGAATGCGAAGATGTACATACATCTATAAGACATAAACGAATTACCTAGAGTTTAGTGTCTATATCATAACAGTACTATTATGACTACTGTTACTGTGACTATTTCTATTTCGTATAACAGTAGTATTTGCAATATTAAACATGAAATATGATAAGAATAACTTTAACTTACAGTGAAATAAAACCCTGCTGTGATTATGGAGAGAATGTGAAAACGCATCAATTGAAGTATGCGAAAAGAAATGTATGTAATATGTGTGTTAGATATGGAGACAAGCTCGTTTCACGTATGTTCGATCAATATTATTATTATTATCACTATTAATATGATGACTGTGATGATGATGATGATGATGATGATGATGATGGTAATAAAAAGAAAAATAATAAGTGTGTAAAGTACTTGTTTCTTTGGCCCTTATATGTTCCTAGATAGGAAAATAACAACAACAACGACAACAACAGTAACAGTAATACGTAACATCATCACTGTTAGTAATTGAACAGAACAAATAAAATCCACCCTAATAAGATCAAGAGTTAATTTGTAAAAAGAAAAACAAATAAAATCAAATAAACAGCTGTAATTTAAAACAGAAATGATAACATTTACGATGTATATACATGCATATTTAGATATACATATGTTGGGAGAGAGATAAATGGAGAGCTTAAAAAGAAAAGAAAAGAAAAGATTTATTTCGATTAGAATGTAATTCCTCAATGAATGATGAAGTAACCAGTGTATGTAGGTTTCATCAACATATGGAACTATAAACACAGCAGGGGATATTGTTATCTATCCTAGATACATATTGAAGCATCTTTTATAAAAACAAACCCATATTGAAGAGGTTTTTGTTGTTGTTAATAGATTAAATATTAATGTGTTAAGATGTAGACTTTTATTTAATGTCTGAAATAGAGAAGAACTAAATTGAATCTACATTGTAGAATAATCAATGTTCATGATGTTAATGTTATTGGAAGTAGTTGATAAGCAATTCTTCTTAACTTATGTTCTATGTTATTTGACATTGATCAACAGGATCCATTTGAATACTTGAAATGATATTGAAATCCTTGATCTGGAATAAACATAATAATAAGTGACTTTTATAGCTAATCGTGATGTAGTTATGAATTACTGAGGAAGAAATTGTTGATACAGTCATTGATTTCATTATGGTTTATTTCTTGAACAGCTTCGTATATGCTGCGTTGACACAACTGATCTTGATTGTTAAGTAAAATACATTTATTTATTATTTCGTTAGTTTCTATGTCACCAAATAGTATGTCGCGAAAGCAACATCATTATGTAAATGATAGAATTATTCACATCATTCTGGTTAACTTGTTAGATTGGCTTAATGAGGTGAATACTGATAACTTGAGATGAAAACAAGATTCATAATGGACAGCATAAGGTGGATCGAATTGTCATAATAGTAATTATTAACGGCTGCTACTTTACCGTAAGTAACATTGGTGGTTAAATTACTGACCCGGTCTGGGCGATACGATAAACATCGATTAGTGGTTCAAGATATGCTGATACATACATCACTTAAATTATAAACAGTTACATTTTATTTATTATTCATTAGCAATCATTGAATGTTTATAACATCAACACTGAACCGGATTCATTGAATCATAACGGAATATAAAAAAAGAAAACTAAGAAATAAATGATCATACATTACAGTTAATAACAAACATCAGGTGAATTGAGCAAGTTGACAGCAATTATAGTCATTCCATGGAAGATTAACATTCGAGTGTTATGGGTACTGTACTTGAATCTCAAAGTGAGCATCTAGCAATAACAAATTGATGAGTTTAAAATGGATTTCAATGAAATAAATTTCAAATTATTTATATTGTAGAAGACTGTGGCATTTTACAATGTTAAACAAATGATACTTTTACTAATTCACAGTTAGTCAAGTGATTGATACCCAGGCCGTTATGCTATACAGTCACATCTTTTTCATGATTTCTTGTTCCCAAGCCAGATTAAAAAACATAATATAGGCCAACCGACAGTCAACCAACTTAATCATATTTCACCCATTCGTTTGTATACTTACAAAACCGGATCACATAGTGAATCAAGAAGAAAAGTAACGTATATAAAAAAGGATAATAATGAATAAGGACTGAGAGAGAAGATAAATAATTAATTATTGTTTCTAAATGAAAAAGTAGTGTGTTAACAGTCCATGAATCTAGTGAGAGGTTGGTGAGTGGGGAACATGACAGTAATATATATATATATATATATATATATATATATATATATATATATATATATATATAGATGGTATTCACATTCGTCAAGATCTATGACGATGGCGTATTGAGAATAGCACAAAGAGCAAACCAATAATTTAATGTAATATTTTTTTACTGTAAAATCCATGTGTACACCCTTTTCTTTCAGTTATCTATAATATTTACTAAGTAATTCTCAAATTACAGTAGAATCTGTATTTGGTTAACAACAGTTGCCAAGACTACTATATATTGGTACCAATAAATCATGTTTCATTGAACAGATTTTCATTGTTGGCTGACATTGCTTCTAAAATTGACTAAGAGAAGCGATTGTTGTTGAGGGCGAAGGTTATTATCATTCACAAGTACATTTCTATTTTCTATTTATACATATTTATTGTAATGTCTTAAACTTTGTTTATTCTTGTCGACACTGGTAAAGTAAATAATCGTTATTTTTACTTAGGCTTCGGGAATTAGATAATTATTGTCGATACTCGACAAAAGAATCACAGTAGTATTCTGGAACTCTTGTAGCTACTCAGTTGTAGGAAATTAGCTCAGATAATTCGGTAGTAATTATTAAGTAAGATCGTCAACTATCCTCATCAAATGTAGTCTTACTTGGACCATGTGAATTACAAATTTTCTTGTTTTCGCTTTCAGTTTCAAGGTTATTCACAATTATTTACAGACTTTTCAGACATTGAGTATTGAAACGTAGCTGGTTAAGGTATGGCGGCATTATAAAAATAGATGTTAATTTTTGTTAACTGTATTCGTCCCAGATTGATATCGATTTGTTACAAATGAAAACCAAGGAGGAACAACTATCTCTTTTTAGTATGGGATTTCTAGCCAGGAAGCCCGAAATCCCCTGCTTCAATTTCATGGCGAAATCGAGAGAGTGTATTGCTGAACAGTCCTAAACTAGGATTAGACAGTTCTCCAATCCTCCCTTGTTTTCACTAGTACCTAACCGATATCAATCTATGACGAATGAAACAACCAAAACTGTAATCAGATCTAAAACTTATTTCATTTATTATATCGTTCTCTAAACAGAATTTACACAGTCCTCTTAGAGTACATTATCATTTTGTTTATATTAATGATTTTCTTAATAGTGCATTTCACATATGAATGATGCACTACTTGACTAACAAATTGAATAAATTTTTATTATTGAATGTAGTAGAGAATGTTGAATGTTGAATTTCACATTAAGTAACGATCTTAGATAATCCATACAAACCTGAATATACTAGACACTTATTACTTTTCAGTATTGAATTTCACAGTAGTATTCATCTACCCCCTGTCCCTTTCTCACATACACACACACACACATTCTAGAGATAAAGCTCAACATATTTCGACTACACCGTGAGTACTTAATTACTGAAAACGTAATTTATCTTTCAGATAGTTGTGTATAGAGCAAATATGCAAATTGACAGTTATGATTCACAAACATAAATAATATGCTCAGTTCAATCAATCATCGTCTGTCACCCCTCGTGGAGCGTAGATCCCTGACCAGTGTTCTCCAGCCAACTCTGTCCTAGGCTCTCCTTACAAGTCATTCTAGAGTCTAATTCATTCTTTTCATGTTTGTCATTTAGTCGCGGCCCAATACATTCTCTGGGCTTCCTCTTTGCCTTTGGCCTTGAGGATTACTAGTTAAGACTTGTTGTGTGATACAGTTTGATGATTTTCTCAATGTGTGTTCAATCTGCCACCTACAACGCTTTTTCTTAATTTCCTCCTCAACTGGAGATCGATTTGCTCTCTGTCACATTAAGTTGTTACTGACGAGGTCTAGACAACTAAACCGAAGTATTTTGTGCAGACAACTTTTTGCAAATACCTATTTCCTCTAAATGATATTTTTGATAGTTTTTCCCATAAGTTTCAGCTCCAACTTAATACAACAGAACTTTATTGATGTTTGTATTGAAAATTCTGACGTAAAGGTTAGCTGATAGCCGGTTTAAGTTGTAGGTTATCTTCAGTCGTAGAAATGCTGCCCGTAACTTGCTAATCCACACCTTAGCATTTGCATTAGATCAAATCCCCCCCCCATTGCTTATCGATACAGCTACTGTCAAGGTGTATAGAAGTTTTCACATCTTTCAGAGTTATTTCATCTAGTGAAGTGAAGTCAATACTCGTTGTATATTTCACTGCATTTAACATTCATACGTTATAATATACATAGTTAATTGTAAAATAGAAATACAATTCAATAAAAGAAAACAAAAATATTGTTCTTTTTCTTTCAGTATAACAAAACAATCACTATTTACTTGTTTATTTACACTTATTTGTCAATCATTTCATGAAAGTTTTATTTACCTACTCATCTGCTTAGATTTGTATTATCCTTTATCCATTTAGTATTTACACTGAATGAACCCTTATGCATATATATATATATATATATATATATATATATATATACATATATGTATATATACGTATATATATATATACATATATGTATAGTGTATCTTAAAGAGTATTATTGTTGATCATCTGTTTAATATTTATTTTCTTTAAATCTGTTTATACATTTATATTTATTTAGTTTATGTATATACTACTAAATATTATGATTATAAGTAATAAATATTTTAAGAATTAAAGAATACACATTAAAAATTATTAGAAGATTTTGACAGTTGATCATTCAATATTGAATGTTGAATATTGAATCATGATACTGATGTATCTGTATATGTTGTTTCTTTTGGTTAAACTTTTTATATTTTGCATAGATTAGTATAAATGAAAATCTTGTTTTAAATTGACAGAAGTTAATCATTTCTATGTTAATCTAAATAATAAACATTTGAAAAATGTTTTTAAAAAGATAATTGTAGCGTTAAATCAGTCTACAAAATAAATAATTATTGTTGTGATTTTATTATAAATACTGACTATGTAGTAGGGTTTGTGAATTATGATGACACCTTGGTACCATCTAACGAAAGTATGACCAAAGGCGATAACAGATGGAGCTAAACTATTGCTCAGGGCACTAGCCTAGATAACTAGATAAAGAAGTTCAACGTCAGCAAGAGGTGTTTAACTCTATAGACAACCTATCAGACGAATAATAAACATTCAATTCATGCATATATATGCAATAGAGAGAGCGTCGTTTGAAGTGTCACAAATAATGTAGTAAAATAAACAGTAAACCAATAAGATTTGACGTCTTACTAGGTGGTAAACACAAACCGATAATGAAAAAACCCATTTTGGCGCGAAAACAAGGAATTTAAATTTCCAAAGATTAATCACAAAAATGATAGGTTTACCAAGAGAATGTTGGGGATCTAGCATCCTCAATTCTATGTTAGTATTAAAGGACACTATTAACTGTAATCAGTTAGTTATATGTCAACATTGAATATTGAGTTGATATTAAGCGCAAACTATCTCCTCGTTTAGATAACTAAAGTAGATTTTATGAGTTCATTTGCGATCTATTTATTATTAAATGTACATTCCACCTAATTTATTATCATATTCTCCCTTTCTCAAAACTATACCATCCATTTCATCTACATATTTCTCCTTGTATATCTACTAGCATCGCTACATTAGAATTCATACACATACGGAAATGTTTAAAAGCTCCACTATTCTATGTCTAGAAAACATACTGTGGAATGAGAAAGTTGTAAAAGCTGATCAAATTAGAAATCTATTATTTTCAAATTTAGCTCATCATAGAATGCAACGACCCATGTTTCTTCTGTAACCGTCATCTGAATTTTACATACAAGTACACGTGTTACATAATTTTTTTATTATTGTTTTACCATGTATACAAGGTAAAATAATATTCTATTGAAATGCTGTAAGGTGAACATTCATACTGTACTAAACATAATATTGAATGAAGCTTATTATTATGATCCCACTTTCTTATCGTTTGTGACTTATTCATTGGAGGTGCTCTGGAAAAACAACACATGAAAATTGATTGTATCTAAGGTGATTTCATTGATGATCTGATGGTAATGTATGACTGAGAGCTTATAACGTTTGTCAGAATTAATGTGGGAATAAAAGAACTTTGAATGCTTATGATGTAAAAATAGAGATTGAGATTGAATAGATCAGTCCAACTGTAACCAACACTAAGATCTGTCGCTGTGTTTCCAGTCATTAATTACGGTAACGTCGAGTAATCTATACTTAACAACATGTTCAATTCGACAATCATTAACTTCATGGGTCAATGTAATGTTTTCGTTTGAGCGCGTGCTTTCAAAGTATTACAACTTGGACCGATCAACATATGTGCCAGGTTCTATGTTGATCATGCATACATACGTATACACTGACTGACTGACTGTGATTGTTTGGATGTCACTCAGAAACGTCAACGAAGCCATCAAAAGCTTAGAAGAGGCTGAAAACATTCCGTCTAACTACTGTTGGATAATATCTTCTAAAATCTTCATTCATTTAGTGAACATGGAAACGATACGGATAACCTGCACGTGAGAGATGAAACCAAAGTTTCAATGTCATATTTTGGATTAATTTAAAAGATAAACGGAGGAAGCGATGAGTTATTGTACTGTTTTGAAGTATACTATGCTAATTTCTTTATTCATTCACTGGTGTAAGAAACAGTCAGTTCATCAAAGTGACTGAATTATTGTGTGAAATTATAGAAAGTGATAGATTGTGAATATCTTATCTTTACTTCTCTGTTTACACATTCATTCCAGGTTCGTACCATACTACCTTCTCTTACTTATCTTCTTATTTCCAACTTATTTTTTTATTTTCTTGCTTCTTCTCTTGTCAACTATTTACTGTTACCACTTTACACGACATTTCACTATATACTGCTAATATGAAATCTTGCAAATAGTGTCAACTACATCAGTTCAATGACAATGTAGAAATATGAATAAATAAGTAACCTTTATATGTAAACTGTAAAACTGGAATAAATGGAATATAAACAAGTTAAACATGAATAAAGTACTATTCGACACCATCACTGATCAATTCACGTTATCAAAATCTGTAAACATTATTGAAATAATTAAAACAAATTGACACTATTAATTGGTCTGAGTTAGATGGCTGATGATAACCAGGAAGCAATGGACAGCTGCTTTGTTCTGGTATGGTACTCATCAGTGGTGTACTACTATAACCCCACCAGGAAGTCGAACACATAGTATACTGGTTTCGAAGTGAACGCCTGACCATTAGACTACTGAGCCGGCCAGTATTCATTGATTTATATTTCTGACTCAACCAATTAGCGACATATTCGAGTTACCTCATCTATTCCCATCAGTGAGTAACTGCCTCATACCCGATATGGTCGAACTCCACTTGTCACTAGAACTCCAGGAATTGCCCTCGAGAAGTAAGTCACTAGTGAGTTGGGACTGATTGCAATTAAAACTACAATAATGTTACCACAACTTAAACCGACTCCTGATGAATATAATCTTCAAATTAAACTAACCACCACAAAACTCGTTCAACTAAACCATAATATTCAGCTCATTAATGAATTTCATAATGAAGTTCTTGTTGAGAAATAATGATTAATCCGATCCAAATATTTCTGAAATGTTCTGATTATCACCAACAGTAATAGCCAATCGTCTAGTTGCATTACGAATTGACTGAAGTTAGAAATATATGCCATTAGAATCGACTTTAACGAGACCAGTAAAACTTGGACTTAATCTTTAACGAAGTCATTTACGCTTATTTCTGAGGAATTCAATACTATAAAGAAACATTAATTCAGGTAGACAACAAGTTCATTGTCTCAAGTAAATATATGTCAACCATGAAACTTTGTAATTGCCAATATCATCATAATTCATCATTAAACAATCTAATTTAATTGAAGTATTCAGTTTTGTTCTAATAGGAATACAAGTCACATAAACTTAAAGCTTATGTTGTATACTATGTCATGAATAGAACGAAGTAAGTATCCTGAATTCTATTGTCAACTACAATCCAAATTATGTTAATAGTGTTATCTTGTGTTAATTCGGTCCACATGCATTAACTGACGACAATGACTGATTATCTAATCATTAGCATCAATAACTGAATGACTATATTCTCTTATAAAATATCTATAGATTAAACATATTCTACACTTCATACGTATGCTTTATTTACTTATGTTGATTGATCATGCAAAATTTATTCAATAGTATTTTATTCATATGTGTATGCATATATGCTAATTAACTAATTAAGTAATCTAAATGGGAAATATTTACACTAATAGTAATGATACTACTGATAATAACCTTAAAGATTCAATGATCTGTAAAAAAATTCATGCTGATAATAACATGAACAAAGAAATAACAAGGCTGTAAAGTTTATGTTAATAACACCTAGTTGAATAGATTGAAATGAATGATAAATTGAAGAGAAGATGAAACGTATAGTAGTTCAATGCAAAAATTGAAACATCTTGTCGACTATGATCAAGTTGTTACATAAGGATCTTTCTTCAGAATTATCTAAGTTGAAAAAAGCAAATAAATAGGGTGAACTCAAATGAAGTATTTATTAAGAACAATGTACACTACTGTTCATCTTGCTTGAACTTTGTATGTTAAAGCAGCATATATCATCACTCTTTCTATCATTCTTAAGATTCTTGAAATCACAGAAGTTTCCTTTTAAGAAAAAAACTCCATAAATACAAATGTACAGTTCCAGTGAATGATATAATCGAAAATGATAATTTCATTTGATCACTTTCTTCTATTCTTTCTTCACTATAATTAATGAATGGTGGAAGTCAAATTCATGAAGTACATATCGTGGCACAAAGTTAGTTTCGTTGTAAACAATGCACTGCTCAATATTACCAACAACGATAGACAAATACTGATCACATTGTTATCATCAACTGTCTGCATCAATTTACGTGTACGTGTAGAAGTATGAACATTGGAAAGATAACAATAAAGATATCGACATATTTTCTTAAGTATATGCTTAATAACCGATATTCTCAGTGTAAAAACATTAGTGCATAACGTCCAGATAGGAATATATTCACAAGTATAATAAGTAGATTATGACTAACAATGGAACCTAGGATGAGCGTCCCGTCTTATTTAAAATTCGACAACTGAGTGTGCCTAAATCCTAATACTTAAGGCCGCACTGATACCCCAACACTGCATTTTTTAATTCAAATCTTCAACGCACTGTATCGAAGGGATCGGTTGAGGTGGTAAGAATGACAACAAATACTTCAGTCCAGAAAATCAACAAGCAAATGTATTCAATTCCTCTTAATAATAATATAGAATCAATATATCAAATAAGAAGATATGTTTATCAATTCTGATTGATAATATAACTAATAGACATGCAATATTGTTCGGAAGTAGTCTGTATATATCTAAGACCTAGGCTTCATGTTAGTTCATATTTGTCATCAAGTGCACCTAGAGTTCCGATGGAACTAATGACTTGTATGAGGTTCAAACTTGCATCACTTTGTTCCATAGACTGTAACCAATCTCAATTAGCAAACAAAGTTGAAACTTATCTTCCTTAGAACTCAGTCATTTACATTGATCGATTCTCAAGTTGCGAACATCATCATGTTTACTTAGTTTTTTATAACAATGGTCGATTTAATTATCTAGTGGTAGTATAGAAATTATGTTAATTTGTCATTAGAATGTCATCCCTCTCCTTAGTTGTACGATTGATTTTGTCATTTACCCTACAATGGTTCAATGGTATCCCAAGTTTTCGGTAGGAGGAGAGAATGAATTGAGAGGGTCACAGTTGTCGATTTTTAAATTATCAGTTTATATCTACTCCTCGACCGTATTATAAAATCTTTTGGACTAATATCAACACCTTAAATTATAATTTACGCTAAACATTAAAATATATTGTTTATCTCATCAAAATAGAGACGAAATCTGTGTTAAAGGGTGCTTATTATGCACGACTATGACACTTTGTAGTATGTATCTTCGAAATTGAGGTAGTTTATGAAGATCGATATAAAGTTTTAGTTGGTTAAATTCTTTACAGATTGATGTTGGTGGGGTGCCATTAAAAAGTAGGCATCACTAGACAACTATTTCGTTCTAGAATGGAACTCCTTAGAAGTGTGCATCTTAGATTCTGCTCCATGAGGTTTAAGTTAGTTAACTTCTAACTCTCTACACCACCGAGTCGATATTCTATAAGAGAATCCTTAATTCTTTTACTATTTACTTCTGTAAAAAGGTAATTGAGTTAAATTTAGGCAAAAGAAAAACTGAAAGTAAAAGATGATTGATGATAAAGTTGAACATCATGTGATTTCATCATTTTCTTTACATTTTAGTTGTTTACTTTTTTTAATCTTTTTTTATGGAAAGAAATTATTACATAGAAGAATAATGTTAAGCATAATTCAATTCAAATTTACTTTAATTAGAATAAAATTGGGATTCAATGAATATGATTTATTAATAAATAAAAGTTGATGCATTAAAAGAGAATACTTACTTACTTACGCCTGTTACCCCTCTCGGAGGAGCATAGGCCGCTCACCAGTATTCTCCATTCAACTCTGTCCTGACCAATCCTTTCCAGCTGTCTCCAGTTACTGTTCATCCTCTTAATGTCTGTTTCCAGCTAACGACGCAGTGTGTTCTTTGGCCTTTCTCTTTTCCGTTTTCCAACAGGGTTCCAAGTTGGTGCTTGTCTCGAGATACAGTCTGATGGTTTCCTCAATGTATGTCCTATCCATTTCCAACGTCGTTTCCTGATTTCCTCTTCAGCTGAAAGTTGGTTTGTTTTCTCCCATAGTAGGCTGTTGCTGAAGGTTTCCAGCCGACGGACATTCAGTATCTTGTGTAGACAGTTGTTGATAAATACCTGTACTCTCCTGAGGATGTTTGAAGTAGTTCTCCACGTCTCAGCTCCATACAGCAGAACTGACTTGACGTTCGAATTGAAGAGTCCAACTTTGAGAGTGGTAGACAATTGTTTGGAGTCCCATATATTTCTCAACTGTAGGAATGCTGCCCTTGCTTGACATCCATGCCTTTACATCTGCATTGGATCCTCCTTGTTCATCGATAATGTTCCCAAGGTATGTAAAGGTATCCACTTCTCCCAGAGTTTCACCATCAAGTTCAATTGAGTCGGTACTCTCTGTGTTGAATTTGAGGATCTTGCTCTTTCTCTTATGTATGTTCAGGCCTATTGATGCTGAGATTGCTGCTACGTTGGTTGTCTTTACTTGAATTTGCTGGTGTGTATGGGATAGAAGTACTAGATCATTCGCGAAGTCCAGATCATCAAGTTGCATCCTACTTGTCCATTGAATCCCGTGCTTCTCCCCAGATGTAGAGGTTTTCATGATCCAATCGACCACTAGGAGGAAGAGGAAGGGCGAGAGCAGACAGCCTTGTCTGACACCGGTTCTCACTGAGAATGCATTTGTCAGCTGTCCTCCATGCACAATTTTGCAATGTAGTCCGTCGTAAGAATTCTGGATGATGTTGACGAGTTTCTCTGGTATACCGTAGTGTCGAAGAAGTTTCCATAGTGATCTCCTGTCTACGTTGTCAAACGCCTTCTCATAGTCGATGAAGCTGATGTACAATGACGAGTTCCATTCAAGTGATTGTTCAACGATGATGCGTAGTGTTGCATTTTGGTCTGTGCATGACCGATCCTTACGGAAACCAGCCTGTTGATCTCGAAGTTGAGCACCCACTGAATTTTTCATTCTATTCAACAACACTCTGTTGAAGACTTTCCCTGGTACTGACAATAGTGTGATTCCTCTGTAGTTCTCACATTTGCCCCAAAAAACGCTAACCAGAATTAACAAACTTAACCATTAAAAGTGAATACATTAATGAAATGAATTTAGGATGTGTAGGTGTGAATGTAAGTCCCTGATGTGACTGAAATAGGTGAACCATGACATAACATCTAAAACAAGTCAGTTGTACCTGTAACTATACTCTTTAACCTAACTACCTGGGTGTTGATTGGTTACCAAGGCACCAGAGCAACCGAAGCCTTTTCTAGAAGTGGAAAAATAGAAGAACTTCAGTAAACAGAAGTTGATACCAAGACGTTTATTGAATAAGAACATTAGCTTTTACATATCACATACTAGATCAATTAGTAATAGGCAATACAAAATACAATACAGTCTAGACTATAAGATTTGTCAAAAACAAAGACGTTTGAACGAAGAATATTCTTTTCGATAAATGCTCATCAGGTTCTACATTTATTAGTTCAAAATTATTAGTCACAAAAATAGCCAGTTCTGAGGCAGGTAAAACATTATTTGTGTTCAGAAATCGAGATAATCGGTCTACAGTAAGATTACAATAACTTGAGAAGGAGAATAGGTATGTCAACAGTTAATCGATCTCTGGAGAATTGACAATCTAAACAATATAACTATCACATTTATTGAATATTAGATAATTACAATCAACAAGTACATTTTCTCATATCATCGAGAATAGACTGTAGACATTCCATTTTCATTGTCTTATTAAAACATTTAGTGAATTTCTACAGTAGAATATAAGTCACTTAAACTATTTTCCTTGTGTTATTGAATTACGCGGAAATCAATTAATTGAAGTTAATAAATCATTCGGCGAAATGTATCACTTCTTGTCGACTCAAGTTATGGAAATAAGCATGTATTAAATGTAAGAAATCAACAGCTATCTTGATGTATACTGTTTGTTAGTGTAGCAATACATTGAAAGAACAGTAAGAGTGGCTATCGAATGAATCCACTTACAATCAATTTTAGAAGTATTTTTAATAACTTGACTATAAAGTAGTTAACATTTGATTTGATACAAATAAATGTAGATATTCCAGTGGATAGTTTATGACATATGCATGTTCATGAATGATCAATCTGTATTTCTAAATCTGTTCTACAGAGTTTTAGGATAATCTCAGTCTTCACAGCTTTTTATTATATCAATTCTTCTGATGAAACAGACGAGTAGTAGAGCGAATCATCTTCAAGAAATATGGAAATTACGATAGATAAGTGTAGATGACTTCTAGATTTCGATATTTAAGTCAAGTGGTTGATCATCAAACTCTGGTTATGTTAGGTTTCCTATCCATCACGTCAGTCAGTCAGTTACAACGTAGAACTTTGTACATGCGTACATCAGTTCAAGTTGCCATGCCTCAATTAGCAGATAAAGATTAAATTGTCGGACCAAATCCCAGATTAAGGGAAGGTAGTAACAGATTAGGTACTAATGGAAAGGCATAGAGATCAGAGATGACATTTGAGATAAAAAGTGATTCAGTAAAGAGAAAATTATGAGAAGCTCAGAAATTAGAATTTGGAGGAAGACAAGGAGTGGATACACCTGCGCCATTGCATCCGATTTTGAGCCATATCACCTCAAGTCTGTAACCATTTGTTACGATCATCGTGTGGGCCCCAACCAGGTAGTCTACATCTATTAACATGGCTCAGTCCAATTGTCAATGACTTCATGGATTGGTGCCATGTTTTCGTTTGGCCACCCCTAGCTTTCTTCCAGCATACTCCCACACTAGACAACATTGCTCGTTTCGGTAGACGGTGGTCAGGCATACGCAACACATGTCCTAACCACCTCAGCCGGTGAAGATTCACTACTTCATCAATAGACTTACCGTATTTACCTAGTACTCTATTCCTAACCCATGCATTGCTTACTCGGTTGTCCCAGCAAACACGAGCAATGTTTCGGAGACATCTATGATCGAATACTAAGATCCTACGAATATCCTCTATCCTTAAAGGCCATGTTTCACATCCATAAAGTAAAACGGATCTGACTGCTGCACAGTAAACGCGTCCTTTTGTCATTAAACGAATGTCTCGCCTACGCCACAAGTGACGCAGGTTGGCAAAAGCTGATCGGGCCTTATGTATACGGGCCGAGATTTCATAGGACACCAGACCGTTAGGACTGATAAGGCTCCCGAGATAAGTAAATCGGTTAACACATTCAATAGTTTCACTCCCTATCACTAACTTTGGTGCCGAATTAAGCCAGTCCTGAAGTAATATTTTACATTTGGATGGGGAGAACCGCATCCCAAACATGCTTACGTTCAAGTTTAAGGTAGTCCATCACGTAAAACTATAACATAGATCAGCAGATATTGGAACACTTGAACTGGTGATTACGAAAATTTCTATAAAATTGTAAGAAGCTCTAAACACATTTCATGTTATTGATCACTCGTTAGTAGTGTAAAACGTTAATCATAACGGAAATGATACTTCTCGTAGAGTTCAAATTCGGATTATAAAAGTTAGCTACTAAACAAATTACTTCAAAATGGAAAGTAGATAAACCTGACATTAATTATTATACGGCAGTCATTAGTTGCATTGATTGTGACTATTAAATCTGAAGTAGTACCGTCGATTAATCTAAAAAAAATTACAAATACACATTAAGTAGAAGAATGTGTGCCAACAACGTCTACTCAACATATCTGAGTAAAGGTCGAAAATTTAATGAATATATCTTTATCTAACATCCAGAATCAAACTCATCCTATTTGCATCAAAGCCGACTGAGTTATTCATTGATAAGGCACACTTATGTAATAAGAATGCGTATGTGATTTATAAGCGTTACATGATCATGATGACAGTGATAAAGACTGTAATTAACCAATCATTGTTGGTAAATCTTCATTCTGTCAGGATGAGTCGGAGTTGGGATATTCCAAGTATAAAGAGTCATTGCTCTTCAATTTCATTTCCAGCCACAATTCAATGTTAACTGTACTTATAAGTTAACGCTATATATTCACTCAGGAATATATATATGACATGAGAGACTGATCAATTATGAACTATACATCATCAATCCAAAGATACAAACACCTAGGAATTATACATACAATTATAGTTTTCAATCTTTGGACCGAATTGGCTATAGAATGAATGAAAATTCTAGTTTACTGTAAAAGAATATCTACTTTGATTTCTGATTGTTATGATAACAGCATCTTCCAGTTACGTAAAAAAGCAATGATGTTTACAGTTTCTCTTGAGACGATGCTTGGCACAATGTTATATGTCAGCATTTACGAACGTTGTCCATAAACTGAGGTGTTGACAGGCTCAGTAACTTTATAAATAGTGGGAAAAAATAATGCCTGAAGACTTCATCCTGTTTATTTATTTATTTAAGATATCTATACCGTAACACTAAATCTGTATGATGAATGTACAACAGTGGTATATCTACTGGAAAGAATATAATATGACTATGACTGATACTAGTGTTAAAAACTAATGCCTTATAATCATTAAGTAATTTCCACCACGTTATAACATCGATTAAAAAGGGTTGTTAATAATCCAAAGTCTCTGGACAATATCTCCTTCCAGGCTTAATACTACTTAATGCTGTATAAACTAGAGCTGGAAACGTAGAGGTAGAAAAATCTTTTTCATCTATATACTTTTTAGTAATTAACATGAAACCAAACAGTCTTGTTTCTCAGTTTCACTGAAATTCCAGTATATTACGACATCATCCAACTTAATCAATGAGTTATTAACTGTAATCTGATATGACAGGAATTCACTTGAAAATAATGTTCACAAATAAGACTTCAGAGAACCTGTAACTCAACTAGTCACTAATGGTCTAACAGTTGTTAGTAACTATGTATTCAAATTTAAATAGTTTGTGGTATTTCTAATTGATTGAGTACGTCACAGATTGATGTTGGCAGGATCTCATTGAAAACCATGAAGTACTGGACAGCTGTTTCGTTCTGGTAAGGGACTTCTGAGCATTGAGCGCCGTAGAATCCACCTCAGGAGCTTCCCAAATTAGTGGAAGTGGATATCCTACCAGTGAATGTTAGCAGGCCCAGTGGTGCAGAGAGTTAGGTGTTCACCAACCTGGGGCCCATGGAGTAGAATGTAGGGTGCGCACTGCTGAAAAGTTCCATACTGGAATGAAATAGTTGTCCAGTGCTCTCTGATTTTAAAAAGTACCCTACCAACATCAACCTGTGATGTATTTAATCAACTATGTATTCTTTATAAGATCAGTGTCTTTATTTCAATTAAGTCGATATCACTTAGTTTCATTGAAAAACGACAATACTAATTTAAATGAAATTGTATCAAGATGAGAACATTTTAGCATGTACATTCAATTATTCAGTAAATTAAGATTATTTACCAGACTCATATTAACATGACAGTCACTGTCAACATGTTGTTTAGTTAGAAAACTGTATCTTAAAACTTGCTCAATAGTGACCAATTAGTGACCAATTTCATACTTTTCTTGTATTGATTAAATTCTATCGACTAAGTTAGAACATGGCTATTAGTCTAAACTACTCGATATCCCGTAAAGTATGTTATAATGTTCTATGGTTGGAGGTAGTGGACAGGAAACAAAGTTTGACCAAGGTTTCGTAATAGCAACCAGTTTTCGTTTAAACCAGTGACCAAATAACAACATGATGATTAAAATTTGATTAGATTTAAGGACAAGTTCATTACGAGATTAAACTTTACTTACTCTTACAGAAGGTCAATTGTTGTCAATATAATTGAATGTTAATGTACTGTGAAACTGAATGACTGTAGGTCGAAACCCACAAATACTATCGGTTCCATGAGGATTGCAGACACGTCTTGCTAATGAAGGCCAGCTAACATAAAACTTAAGCAAAGCATGATTTTCTGACTACTATCATCAGTGCCCTCATTTCAACGTATTATTCATTCTATAACTTTTCTAAAATAAAATATCTACTATCAATTTAAATGATATAAGTAATGCTAGAAACCCCTGCACCATTGGGGTTGTCGGCATCCAACTTTTAAAATTCTTACTTCCATCAATGATATAGTGCGACGATCATCCATTGCCATTTGTGATAACTAACTCACTCTTAACATATCTAAACTCCACCAGTCATAACTTCTCACTAGAGCTTCAGAAATATCCTCAAGTTAGTCATAAGTGAGTTGATTATTGTAATTGAATTAAGATGGTTAATGGCGATTTAAGCTGGGCACTGCTGAAGAATCCCATGCTAAGACCAATTCAACACTGCTTGGTTTTCAATAATACCCTGTCAACATCAATCTGTGACAAATTCAACCAACTAAATTTAATACTAATCTCCATTAACCATTTCAATTCACTAGTAGAAACATTCATATTTATAAATTGGATTTATCATTCAATTACTTATATTCATTTACTTTTTTTTCTTCTTTTTATGTATAGAAAAACCAACCAACCAAACAAACAAACAAACTGATTGTTTCATTACAAAGTAGTAAATTAGTAATCAACTCATTAATCCAGTATATCTACTTAACTTACAGTCGTTGAATGATTTCACAATTCGATTAATCCCTATTTCTCTTATTCACAATAGATTTACACTTCAGTTTTTCTTTTTCAATTTATCACCAAGTTACATTCAATATGCTTTAGAATAAACAAAGTTTATTAAGTTACTATAAAAAAAATGAAGAAAAAAAATATTTCGATAAAATCAAAAAAAAGAAAGAAACTGATGAGAAATTTTTCTTCTTGTTAAAGTTTTTTTTTCGTGTGTGTGTGTGTGGATTTATTCCTTATTTCTTCTAGATTATTGAGTATCTTTCTGCATGAATTCTTCATTTGGTATCTTTTCTTTCCTTCTTCTTCTTCTTCTTTAACATCATATGACTTATTGTTGTTTCTCTCTTTTCTACTTGAAAACAATCAATTTCATAGGGATTTTTCTTTTTAAATATCTTGTATGTGTATATACCTTGTCATAACGATGACAACAATAGTTAGATACAGTTGCTTTGACATCGATAATATTTAGTTTTCATAGTTAACAAGTACATGTAGTGCCATACTAAAAAGATATTTAAGGAAAAATATGAGTGTTCAGCATAGATTTCCATTTATTTTTTTTGATTTGAATGATAACGATTGGGTAATGTATTTGAAAATATGAAGAACTCCTCCTGGATAGCTGACATATATGATGGTTAGTCATTATTGACATGCATTGAATTGATGGTTTAGTCATATTGGATAGGAGTTCGATCATTTCTAGTGATAATAGAATTATGTTAGCTGACTATTTATCTAAGATTTGCTTGGTAGCTTCTCTACATTACGTAACTGTTGATGAAATGCAATAATAATAATTCAACAATAGAGGCGAACAAATAATCTATAAAGTTCTATTCTAAGCACCCTAGACTACATGAGGTAGTATACCTATCACTTTCCAATCTATTAGTGGGAAATGTAAAACTTAAGCTACTGAGTTAACATCGTATGGCTTACATTTTTAATCCTAGTCAATTTACAATATTTTGCAAAGCCTAAATGTTCAGAGTTCGATTCATGATGGACTAGTAAATAAACACAAATGAAGACTTCATACTAGAGTAAAATAGATGCCAAATGTCTATTACTTATGTGAAATCACTTAGTGATATGAAATTTCAAATTCAACATTCTTTGAAATTACATTCAATATCAGCTAACTAGTGGCTCACTGAAGATGGTAATTCCTAATCCTCTAGTGTGTGAACATGTGACCAGTGAACCCTTGATAGGGTCATGGATGTGCACTGCTAAAGAATCCCATACTAGAATGAAACAGTCATTCTATTCCTCTTGGTTTTCAAAGATTATTTAACCTCGATTGATTCGTGATATTAAATTCATTAATAACTAATCATATATTTAATATGGATTGAATATTTTTTAAGCTGTATAGAATTTAAATGAAAGAGCTTATGAGTTATTCCTCGATGATACTTATCATGTTGTTTATTACACTCACCAATGTATCTATTCATTCATACATACATTCATTCATCAATCATACAGATGTAGATATGCATGACGTATATATGCATAACACATGAATGCATATTCAAGTCAGTATATTGTAAGAAATCTACTTGTTCTAATTTGTGATTTATGATACAATTTTAGTATTTCTATGAATGTAAATAGATACTGACGTATACTTTCTCTTTATCATAAATCATTATCTACTTACCATTCGACTAATATTGGATTCATATACTTGAACAGTTTCTCACTTTCTCATGTTAAAGATACAATGGAGTGTAAGTAACTCTTTAATTCACTACCTCAAAGTTTACGTCTTTTTTTTATTGTTTCAGAGTAATATTAAAGTCCGAATAACTTCAGTCCACTGCAAACATCCTCAGGAGAGTACATGTATTTATAAACAACTGTCTACGCAGAATATTTAATGTCTGTTGGCCGGAAACCATCAGCAACAGCCTACTTTAGAAGAGAACAAACCAACATCCAGCTGAAGAGGAAATCAGGAAGCGACGTTGGAAGTGGATAGGGCATACATTGAGGAAATCATCAGACTGTATCACGCGACAAGCACTAACTTGAAATCCTGTTGGAAAACGGAAAAGAGGAAGGCCAAAGAACACACTGCATCGTGAGCTGTAAACAGACATTAAAAGAATGAACAGTAACTGGAGACAGCTGGAAAGGATTGGTGGGGACAGAGTTGAATGGAGAATACTGGTGAGCGGCCTATGGTCCTCCGAGAGGGGTAACAGGCGTAAGTAAGTAAGTAAGTAAGTAAGTAATAGTAATATTAAAGTCTACTTAATACAAGAAGAGACTTTTGGTTCCGAATTACCTAATAGTTTCATAGAATGATACATCATGAACATAAGTCATTCAGTGAATCATGATGTCGCCTTTAAAATAATATGCAGGCAGAATAACGCCTAACTTCAGGACTATACAGAACAAGTAGCTATTCATCGCATTCAATCACATTTATATGCACAAATGCGATTCGTGGTTCACCTGTTACTATCATGTTGAGTGACCTCCTACCATTCTTTTTTATCTTTTTCTCTCTTAACAGTATGCTAAATATCTTTATGTGTCGATTTGTTTGTTCTATCTATCGTCTATCATTGTAAACACTTTTTTATCTTTCACCACAACTCTTACGTATTCACAATAGAACCATCAAGGTTTATTTAATTTGTATTGTGACTGGCAAGTGGAATCCAGGACGCGCGTTTCGTCCTATTTGGGACTCATCAGCTGGATGTACCTGCATCCCAATGTTGACGTTCACAGTGGGAGTCTATAACAAATCAATGGGAATATACAAATTCATCCTAACATCAAGGCTTACTTTAGTCTTCTTATTTTCTTACATTATTCATAAAAATCTTCTGACCTCCTATCAATTTGGCTTTCAGTATGCGCTTTTTTCACACCACTTCAAACTATTATTGTCATAACTATTATGATCATTGGTAATTTCGGAATAATTAATAACGATTATCGTTACTATGTTTACTGTGACAGTAACAAATAGTATACGTCTCTCATATTCGATTACGTAATGACCTCTTTCTGACATTTATCCCACTTATTTATAAAGTGAATTTGTCATTATGAATATTGATTCATATTAAAGCTAAATGACTATTACATACATGTAACATTGAACATGCAACTAATATACACAATGAATCATGCAAAATGACGTAATGAATTCACTTCATCCCACAAAATACCGTTTATACGTTGTAAATATTTACTAATGAGGAAAAATTGTATTAAAACAATGAACAGTGTTTAGATTTTGATTATTCGGTAGTTACCTCCTTTCAGGAGATAAACTTACTGATTTATAATATGCAGATAATATAGTTCTATTTGGAAGAAGATGTCGACTACCATAAGCATAAATGTAAGCATATTTGGGATGCGATTCTTCTTACTCAAGTGCGAAATATTGCCTCAGGATTGGCGTGCTTTGGCGCGAAATTAGCGATAGAGAGTGAAATAATTAAATGTGTTGATGGCTTCACTTATTTTGGGAGTTTCATTAGTCCTCTTGGTCTAGTATCTGATGAAATGTCGTCTCGTATACAGAAGGTTCGATTACTTCTTGTCCAAGTTGCGTCATTTGTAGCATAGGTGAGACATCTATCTACCAACCGAAGGATGCGTTTACTGCACAGTAGTCCGATCCGTTCTACTTCATGGTTACGAAACATGGTCATTAAGGATAGAGGATTACCCGTAGGGTACTAGTATTCGGTTGTAGATGACTTCGGAGTATTGCATGTATTTTTTAGGACCACCAAGTAAGCAATACGGGGGTTAGGAATAGAGTACTAGGTAAATATGGTAAATCGATTGATGAAGTAGTGAATCTTCATCATCTGAGGTGGTTAGGGCATGTTGTGCTTATGTCTGACTACCACCTACCTCGATGAGCAATGCTTTCTTGTGTAGGAGTAGGCTAGGTGCGGTGAAACCAAAACATGATACCAGTTCATGCAGTCATTGGCATTTTAACTGAACAATGTTAATAGGTACAGACTACCTGGTTGGAGTCTGCGTAATGAACTCAACCAATGGTTAGAGACGCAACGGAGCAGGTGCACCTATTTTTTGTCCTCCTCCAAAGTTACTGAATCCACTATAATTTTTTTCGCTGGATTATATTTTAAACATTATCCTCGATCTCTCTCCATCCTTTCCATTAATACCTACTCTTTTACTACTTCCACTAATCTGGGATTCGATTCAACAATTTCATTTCTTAATCCTGATATCACGAATTGTTCTGAATCAGACAACCATTCATCACTTGGAAGCACTGGACAGCTGTTTCGTCCTAGTGTGGGACTCTTCAGCAGTGTGCATCCACGACCGGGTTGGGGATCGAACCCAGGACCCTCTGGCTCCGCGACGAGCGCTTTACCATTGGACCACCAGGCTGGATTAACAACTAACTATCTCCACAACCCCCAATTTCATTTCTATCTGTTTACTGAGGCATGGTAACTTGAACTTGATGTAAGTACATACCAAGTTCTACGTTGTTACTGACTGACTTTTCTGTACAACTGATGTTTAAAGTTGAGAGAAACATTACAAATAAAATGATTGTAGATTACAGTGATAAATATATGTAAATATACTACGATTAATACCTTCTCGAGGTAATTCCTGGAGTTATAGTGCAAAGACGTGATGAGTAGAGTTCAACCATGATGAGTGTAAGGCAGTGACAAATCAATGGCAATGAATGAGGCCGCGCGAATATATTACGAATCGAATTGAGTTAGAAATATCAAACATTGTGTACTGATCGACTCAGTGGCGTAATAGTAAAGCGTTCGCCTCGGAGCAAGAAGGTCTTGTGTTCGACCTCTGGTAGGGTCATGGATTCAGTTTACTGAAGAATCTCCTTCTAAGACGAAATAGGTGTCCAGTGTTTCTTGTTTTCCACTAGTTGTCTACCTCAAACCAATTCGTGATGTTGAATATATATGTATATATATATATATATATGCATATATATATGCATATAATATATATACATATATATATAAATATATATAGGGAGAGAGAGAGAGAGGAGAGTGTGAGAAACCGAGTACGTAACCGAGGTTGAATGATTGAACAGGTGAATGAACGAGTTAATAAGTTCACTAAAAGTATAAACAACATAAATCTACAATTATATAAGTGAAATAATAATATGTGTAAATAAAAGGTAAATAATATAAGGTAAACCTACAAATTTAATGATTTAATCAAGTGAACATATTACTATACTACTATTAGTAATCTTAGTTCTTCTCATTATTCATGCATAGATATGAAACATACAATAAGTTTAAGCATGAACAATTTTCTATTTAATGTATAAAAGTGAATTCAACTGATTTCAAAATTAAACAAAACAATATACTACTTAATTTCATCAAGATGAATAGAAAAGAGGTCAATAAAATAGTTCAACTTGATATTAAGTGAAATCAATCCAGATAAAGGATATTTTTTTTTTGGTAAACGTCTAAACTACTAATAAAGTTGAATGCTTGCTCTGTTAGAATAATCAAGTATTTGAATAAAGTAAGAACAATAATTGACACAGAATAATATGGATTCATTTTTTATTTCATTAGTTCTCCTCAGCTGCATTACAAGCGTAATTTTCTTATTACATTATAACATCATAATAGATCATTGTAAGCATCGGTAATCAAATTAAAGTGACATGGGATATCTGTTCAAGATATATAGGTACACATGTATGTACATGATCATTTAACGGGTGAATTGTTAGTGAAAGTGTGATTACTTTGAGTTTGAAAATCGATAAGATGAAGTGTATAATATCCATAGTAGATTTGATGAAAGGTTACATAATTGATTTGTGTTGACTTGTCGAGAATGATATTAAGTTTTAGTTGATTGAATTCATCATAGATTGTTGTTGGTAGGGTTACATAAATTTTAAAGAATTGGGTCAGCTAAAATCATGGATGATTAGTGAGATGATTATAAAGTGAATGGAGAATAATAAGCGTATACGGCATAGGGTAATACAAACAACCAGACAATTAAAATGAGTAACATTATTAACCGATTTAATAATAATAATAATAATAATAATAATAATAATAATAATAATAATAGAATTAATTCTAATTTAATATGGTATTGATAAACTGATAACTGCTTCGTTTAGAAATACATAAAGTTGACATGAGTTATTTGATTCATATTGCTTCATCGAATTGTAGTGCTAAGGCTTCGCGAATTAAGGTGACACCTCGAAAACTGTTAACGAACGTAAGACCAGCGACACAACAACAGGAAGCTAAGCTATTCCTCAGCTCCCCAGCCTAGCTAACTAGAGGGAGAAGTCCAAAGTCAGCAAGAAGCGTTTAATTCCACAAGCAGCATGGCAGACGATACCAACAAACACATCTCATGCGTTTATATACAAAAAAGGAGACCTTCCTTGGAATGTCATAAATAGCGTACTAAAATAAACACTGAACCAATAAGATTTAGTGTCTTACCAAGTGGGAAACGTAGTGAGTTTAAGTTACTTTTTCTATTGATTATTTCAAATGATTGAAGAATGCCGTTAGCGTCACTATTATCAATTAGATGTGGCGAGATTGCATTATTCAGGACTGCGACATCTTTTAATCTCAAACGTCTTGAGACATGATTGGAGATACAGATATGCATTTTTCTGTCAGTTCTCTCAATGTGTGTGCCTTGATACACACATGGGAATTGATATATACTGGTAGAGGTACTTAGAAAAGAGAACTTTCTGGTTTTTACTTAATCCAACGAGTACTTCGTTTCATTTAGGATTATAACCCATGCCGCTGGATAAGTACTCTTAAATATTGAAAAAATTCTGTGGTTAATGAGTCCCATGTTTTTATCTCATTTGAAGTCAAAGTGTATGAAGTAAGCTTTATTTTCGACTCTATCGTACGTAACGCGTTCATTTGCTAGTTTCGACTGCTTATTTACTAACCTTTCAGGATACTCATTTTCGCGTAGACATTTTATAATGGTATCAACTTTTCTTACTAACCTTTAATGTAAGGAAAGTTTTCGAGACCTATCAAAAAAGATCTGTACAATCCTCTCCCCGTTTCCTAGCATAATGGGTAGAAACTGTTATAGTATAAATAAATTTCAGCCCATATATTTTTCCGATGAATGTATCTTTGTAACTTCTCGTCGTGTATTCTTTGAAATTCAAGGTCTACGGAAGTGGAAATTTTGATTATTTTCATATTTCATTGTAAAAATATTATTTCCCAATGTGCTTTGTTGAATAAATGAAGTAAATATGGGGAGTATTTCAAATTGTTACAGACAATAAATATATCATCTACATGTCTACAGTAGAATTTTGTTTCATCAGTTACACTAATCAGTTTTGAATGTTCAAGGTTTCCAATAAATATGTCAGCTAGGATTGGGTGCAAAGAGGCTACCCATATCGACTCCATCAATTTAGCGACTTATCATGTTGTTGAACTGAAATTGTATATCTTTTGTACACAACAAACTATGTCACGAGAAAAGGCTTAAGTTATAATTCTCGAAGCCAAAGGAGATGAAGAGGACTAAACAAGACAATAAGTAACTAGTACACTGATCGGCTGTAACTTAATCAAGTGAATTCTGTTCAAGTGACAATTTATTAAGTTTTGTTGGTTGGATTTGTTACAGATTTATGTTGGTAGGTGTTATGACGTGATAGTGAGACCACTTTCTGAATTCTATCTTGTAAACGCCAACACAGAGAGCGTGCTAACAAGAGTATTTAATCTATGCTCTTATGTCTCTCCTATCCCTACTCAGTCCCAAACCGTAAGGAAGGAAGAACAGAAGTTTGATGAAACGACCAGACAGAATCCAATTATATTTTGAACAATCCTGTATATATACATAAAACCAAATCAGCCAGTCAACTGATTAGGAAATTCACATCAACGCGAAATAAAAACACGATGACTGTGAACTGGGGTAATGTATACAAAACTGACTAACCTTAGTTCATTATGGAAAACGATCTACTAACAGTTAATGTGTTAAACGGGGAGATATGGCAGGGGAAACATAATAAGAATATGGATAAAATTTCCACTTTGTATACAACTAAAATACATGAAATAGTCTACCGAAACTCAGTTCTAGAAGATAATCAGTTTTCTTTAGGTGCCCATTATCAGCCAGCAACAATGTATGTCTAATTCAATCAACATAATTTACTACTCATCTTCACAAAATTATCTCAATTCATTCTACAAAGTATTAATCGTATTGCAATAGACATAGTATATGAAGATTTTATTGGTAAGCACTCCATATCAAGTTCTGTTTGAATTGATATGTCTATGGAGCCATCTCCACTACCGTCATCATTCATATGACAACATAGATTGATAATGACAATTGATGATTGGTCTCAGTAATATCGATTCATGATATCAAAATTCATAATCATCGATTATGTAAATGATCAAATTTCAGTTATTATTACTATTATTAGTATTATTCTAATCAATTTTATTCAACTAATGAATATTGAACATTGAATTGAATATATTTAAGCTATTTCCTGTTGAAAATCATTCATTTTTTTGTTTAAATTAAATAAACTATGATGCATTAAAGTAGTATATTTTCAGTAGTATAAAATTGAAAACAGAAAAATAACGAACTCCCTACTCCTCCCCCCCCCCATTTATTATAAATAATATGCCCGAATAGTAAACTTGATTTGTTCTCTTTTGTCATTAGAAACTAAAAGAAGAAAAAAAAGGCGAAAAATAAAATTAATATCCGGTTTTCTAACAAAAACGAAATAAAAAAATAAACATAAACTCATTTCAATCTATGCCTAACAACTAAATTGTATAACTTTTTTATAGAAATTACAAACAGTTTCTTACTTTTAAAGTACAATAGTCATTTTTGTCTGTTATTTTTTTTTAATTTAAACATTTAGAAAATGTTGAAATGAAACATTGAATACTCTACGAGTTTTCTATTATTTAATTGTAAAGATTGTAAATTGAAACAATTATTGATTTGTAATGTAACGAATTGATAATGTTTTGACTCTGCTATACGAAGCCTCAGTGATAATGTATATCTATGTATCCGACACCTGTCACCCTTCCCCACCTCCGATCCCTCTTCAGACCTCACCTTACTCACATAGACTTTCAATTGAACTCGAAATTTTTATTCTTTGTAACTGAAACTCACTATGTAAAACCTAAAACTTTTGAGTTCACTGTCGTGTAAAGTCACTAATAATAAACCAGACAAAATGAATGCTCTTGCTAATGTGTGATATAAAGCTATAAATTTTGTAATCATTCATAGTACCCAGTGATGCTACTGAAAGGGATCTTCATAGTAGTGTATAAAATGTTTCAATGAAATTGTTGTTTCATAGGTATTTATAACTTAATTACTCAAAAGTATAAACGAAAATACTATGAAACGGTGGTCGTTTGTTATCTATTCTCCTTCGTTAGTGTTTACACTCATTCTTGTTGCTATGCTCTATCTGTTTCTTTTATCAAATGTATTTAAAGTATGAAGTGTTTGTTAGCCACTTGTCTATTATCTCCTTACTTAAAATACAGGAGTGATTGAAATTATACAAACTATCGTTGTAACGCTTCTTTAGTTTCTAAAGATGCATTTTGTGAAATCGCTTTGGCATATTCGGTAGATAAACAAAAGTAATTATAACAAATAAATCATAATAGGGTAAGCTTATGACAACGAACACACAATAGAAACTGATTATGAATCCTTAAGATTCGTTATTTGACAAGATCATGTGTGTACTAATTAGAAGTTTTAGACGAAGGCGTTAAAGACGTTCTAGATCGTCTTAGATTTCAGTGGTACTTTCAAATGATTTTAAACATTGAGGAGAATCAGTCTAGTTGTCGGTTACCTGACAGTATATTGGACTCAAAGTTATCTTACTTACTTACTTATGCCTATTAGCCCTCTCGGAGGAGCATAAGCCGCTCAACAGTATTCTCCATTCAATTCTGTCCTGAGCTATCCTTTTCAGCTGTTTCCAGCTGCTATTTATCCTTTAAGTGTCTGCTTCAAATTTTCGACGCAGTGTTCTTTGGCCTTCCTCTTTTTCGTTTCCCGACGAGATTCCAAGTTAGTGCTTGTCTTGTGATGCAGTCTAATGACTTCCAGAATGTATGTCCTATCCATTTCTAACGTTGTTTCCTGATTTCCCCTTCGATTGGAAGCTGGTTTGTTCTCTCCTATAGTAGGCTGTTGCTGATGATTTATGACTAACGGAATCAGCTGGAACGTCTTGTTGAGAGCTCTTTTGAATTCCTCGAATTTGTCAGTATCGGGAATGAAGGCTGTATTGAACCGTTGTAATGCTGTTGCTCCAGTTATCCATTGCTTCTTTAGCTTCAGCTTCATTTTGGCAACCACCAGGTGATGATTTGAAGCTATGTCAGCTCCTTTCCTGTTTCTCACATCTTCCATTGATCTTCTGAATTTTTTATTGATACATATATGATCGATTTGATTCTCTGTAGTATTATCCGATGAGACCCGTGTAACCATGTGTATGCGTTTGTGGGGGAATATTGTACCACCTATAACCATTTTGTTGAAAGTACATAGATTTGTGAATCTTTCACCATTCTCATTTCTTTCTCCCAGTCCCTGTCGTCCCATGATGTCTTCGTATCCGGTGTTGTCCATTCCGACTTTGGCGTCTAGGTCTCCCATCAGGATTGTCAGGTCCTTTTCTGGACACTTTGCTATAAATGATTGCAACCTATCATAAAACTGATCTTTGTCCTCGTCATCACCGTCATTGGTGGGTGCATAACACCGGATAATATTCATTGTAATCCCCTTCTTCATTCTGTTGAAAGGTGCTTTGATGACTCTGGATCTTTGTTGTTCCAATCCTACAAGTGCATTACGTCATCTCTGAACAGTTTCAGAGCAACTCGCTGGGTGTGTTGAGCATTTTCCTTTTCGTGGCCGGAGTATAGTAGCATGTATCCAGTAGTTAATGTTCCCTATCTAGCTTGAGTCCAATTGGTTTCGTTGATCCCGAGCATTGTCAAGCTGTATCTCTTCATTTCTGCAGCTATTAGACTGGTATTCTTACTCTCCCACATTGTCCAAACATTCCATGTACCTATGAAGATTTTATTCTGGTTGTTAGAAAGCGGGGGGCATGGGCCTCATGACTTCCGACGAATCTCGGCTTTCACCATGAGGCGTCACAATCATTCCTTCCACTCCCAGGGCAGAGTTTAAATGATTAAGTCTGTTTAATCTGGTTAGAGTTTTTTAAAAAGCATGTTTTTTTTGGGATGGGAATGATAGTCCTAATGGCCAACCCTCCTCCTTCACCCGGGCTTGGGACCGGTAATAACCCTAGAAGAGCTATAGGCAGAGTTTAAGGTTATCTATCAACAGATTTATTAGCACAATGTGGAAACAGTTTAAATACTGCAAAGTTTTGTGACAGATTTTTGAGATAGTAAGAATTATAGTAATGTTAATATGGGACTGTTAGACCGACGTTCACCTGCATATATTCTTATATTGAGTGTTAACTAGGCGTAGAACACGAAACGCTTGATGACAACTGTGGTCAGATGTAATCGTATCCACAGTGTCCAGTACTAGCGTGTTGCGGCTAATAATTTACTTAGTAATGACAGTTGTTTACTGTTTAATAGCTACTAGCCGTGTTATTGAAGCTTTACTTTAGTTGCTGACATTTGGTTTATCAACCCAAGGTGCCATGTGAATTAATTCACTTTTGATAATTGAATACTTAAATTTTGGAATTTGGATTACATTTACATCCAGTTTAATAAGATGCTTCATTATCAGAATATGCAGAGAATAAACTCAGTTTTCATTACAGTTTGACATGTTACTTCTAAAAGACATTATAACTTAACCTACATTCACTAACAGTTAAATGAATGTCATTATGGTACTTGAAATTACCTTATAGGCTGCTAGTATGAAGGCAAGTTACAAGAAATCCAAAATAAGTGTAACACTGACCTTGCTTCTAGAATAGGTGAATGTGATCTGTTCCTATAATCTATACTATCTGACTTCACAGAAGTTAATTGGTTGAATGAAAGCCAATGTAATAACTAAGCATGCCCAGAGGTACAGAGTAATTGAATAAAACACCGTAAATTACATGGTAGTACATCAAGTCGTTTACTAGGAATGAACAAACGCTTTCACACAGCACATTCTTCACCAATCAATAATAAGAAAGTCAAGATACACTGAAGACTGAAATGTAGGAGAGGGGATTTCTGGAAGAAAAGTGGATAATAAGTTCATAATTAAATTACAGTAACTCAAAGAAAAGATGTGACAATCAATTATGAGTCTATGAAAAGCCTACAACTTAAGTAATACAAATACCATAATTACCAATGGACTAATAAATGTGGTTTGGCTGCAATAGTTCCAAAAACATAGAGAATATACTAAATAGGTAATGATATCTAATTATTTGTCTCTTTATAACAGTAATGTATAGAGCAACATTCGATAGTCTAATACAAAATCCAACTATTTCCAATGTAAAATTTACTGCACTAAAAAGAGTAAGTACTTTGTTGGCTTAAAATCTCATATGATCAAATATTATGAGTGTATAACGACTAATACTAACTTCTTAATGAGACATCAGCAGGATAACTAAGAACAATGAGTTCAAAGTTTACTGGTTATAATTTTCTGAATAACAAAATGAATTCATGACAGTAAATAGATCAAACAAAAGTTTACAATCAGGTTGATATCGACATAACATGATCCTACTTCTCTGATAAACACACTTAGGAAATACACTAAGGGTCTGTTAATTTTAGTAATTCCTCCTCTGGGTTTTGTATAAACAATTAAAGGTTTTTCTTAGATCTCTGATAATAAAACTACCATTTAATACTGTGAAGTGACAAATTGGTAAACGATAAACTACTGAAATGATTGCGATTTACACTTACAAGTAAATAGAGAAATTGATTTCAGATTTCAAGTCATTTTTTTATGGAATCAGAATGATTTTGAATCAGTCACAAACAACAAGGAATCCTGGTAATGTTATGCCAAATTAAGAGAATGAATAATAAAGGAATCGAAGTATCATTGTAGTGAATTGTAGGGTATATTGGTTAACCTCTTCAGACATTGATTGTGGTTATCGTAGTGACCTCAACTAGGTAGTCTGCATCTGGCAACGCAACACAGATCGACAATCGCTGTCTGATGATAAAATAGTTCGAGATAATTGATATTAAACTCCATTTGGAATTCCATAGAGATATTGCCAGTCACAAACCCGAATAAAGGAGGAGTGTTGAGTATGAGGGTCAGCAGTTAAAAAACAACTTTGCCATTAAATGATAACCAATAAAACACCATTTAAACCACTAGTTTAGGTATATTTCACTCAGGTAGATTGGATGCTACATTACTTAATAGATTTTGAAATAATACGCCATAATCTTGATGGATCATTATTAATTTTGATACTACTTATTAGTAGTACATGTGAATACATTGTTACCAATATGGAATATATGAATTATACATAAATTTTTATTTTTGCTAGTTAACAGAGTTTATGCCTCCCCAATATGATGAAAAACCCTTTCAATGATCAATTTTTCATAATTGACGTTACTCCGCTTACTGCGATGAATCTCATGATGAACTAACTTACTGGTTAGAAAATGACAATCTATTCATAATCTACACATAATAATAAATTGTCATTAAGTAAGTATTAGTAATCATTATCGATCACTTGAAACAACATAAGATTATCTTGTAGGTTAGAAAATTGGCACTGTGTTCAAATTTCAATGTTGATATCAACATTCACTCCAGATACAATTCATTGAGTACAAAACATAGTTCACTAGACCCTGTTGTTAAACATTATTCAAAATAAAACATAATCAATATGCAACAATAGACAATATCAAGATATCTTTTCATGTAGAATCTATATACTAACAGAAGTTGATCAGATTTCATTTGGAAGATTACCTTCGAATAATAATCGAGAGTGTTGAATTTCTTTTGAAAGATGAGGTCGAATCAATTGATGTTTATATTCCTATAAAGTTTCAGAGTACTAAAGGAAAGCGTGAAATATTGTGTACAGTTTAATATTAAAACTTGACCTCTCAAAGAAACAAGATTCAATATGAATTTTACGTGCATCATGATCTAGTAGGGTGAATTCAATTACATTCATTTTAATTACCATACACTATTCCGTAATATTGGACTTCAGTTAGTCCAGTGATACTGATGTTTGTTTCGAGAATTATAGATTCTGGATTCGTGCCCTGGTGGTGCAGAAAGTATGCACTTCTACCGAATTATGTACTGGGATAAAATAATTGATCAATACTTCTTAGTTTTATATAGTAACTAAGTGAATTCGGTCTACAATGAATACAGACAATATAAAAGTGATAATTAGTTTAACCTCACCATACTCTACTGATAATCAATGATAATTGATCTGAAATTTCACAAAAAAATAATAAATGATGATGTTATTGTAGTCAAGGTACTTTTCACTTTATTGTATACAACCATCATGGAAAAGCAAATGGAAAAACTTGAGAAGTGGCTATATCTCTTGAATAATTTCAATTAGTTCTCAGTTGGTTAGTTTCTATTTTCTTCTCATTGGAAGACTTCTACTGACCTAATAACACTTAGTTAGTTAGCTTCTATTTTCTTTTGATTGGAAGACTTCTACTGACCTAATAACACTTATTTACAAGTTATGGTTGACTTCTCTCATACTAATCATTCTATTCTTATACTTTGAATATCATAGTTTTATGTAACATGCAAATGAGTTATTTTGTTTTACATGGAATTCAGGAATATTATCTAAATTATAGTGTGCATTTCACATAACAATGAATGATGTGACCTTCTCATTTATGGTTTTTCGTTCATTTGTAATACCAAGCATATGCTTAGGAATTAATGATAGACTAATAATTGAATTAACGATTACTAAGACAGGTTAAATATAAGAACTATTTGAGACGAGACGCGTGTCCTGGACTTCGCTTGTCAGTCACTATACGACTCAAAGAATACTTGGATACTACCACTACGTAGATTTGATCCACTTATGATGCACACATGGATCATACCACCAGTTCTCAATCCATGACAAACCAACCGTAAGATCAAATACATCATAATAATGTCCTTTAACACCCTGCACCGTAAACCTGTGAAAACAGAGAATCTCATAAAATATTATATACATTACTTTTAATTATCAATTTCCATATTGTTCGTGTTTTCTGATCCGTGTCGATTGTAGACTTTCTTCTCTTAGTTGTTCTCAATTCTCTTATGTATTTTAATCATGTTCTGCCTTATGACACCCAGCAACTTGCCTCATACACTGTTTCCTGATTCTTTTCCATTTCATGCGACATCCCACTACCTACTACTTATGGATGACTTTATGAGTAGTATTCACCACAATAGCATTATTTTCTGTTTTAAATGCAATCATAATTGGCTGACATTTTAAACTGTTTTTAAATTGTCCCAACTTTGGTTTTGTTTGATATAACTAGAATACATCGATTTATGTTAAATAAACACTTCACTAAACTAATTTATGTTGCTAACTGAACCAGTATCACAGTGATTGATTGTGCATATTATCATTGGTTTATCGGTAAATTTATTTTATACAGAGAAATCCTATGTATGAACTCGCTAATCAATAGATTCTGTATTATACGAATATCAAATCTTTACAAATTGGATTGATCACATTACTAACAGTACAACAATAGTTCATTATTAATAAATACAGACTCGAACTAATAGTGTAGCAATCAAATTTTATGTTGGGATTATGTCAACCAGAATGATGAATATATGGAAAAATTGAGTATAAACAACTGTTGAATAAAATGCATGCAACTGACGAGGCATTTATAAACGAAATCAATAAAAAAAGACTATAATTTGTAGTTAACAGTAATAGTGATCAAATTTAATACTGTCTCATGTAAATAACAGTTGACGACAGTCCTAAGAGACTTCCAATAGTAGCTTTGTAGAATACCTTATTATGTTGATATATAATACATTATTGCTGTTTAATTAGTTAGGATGAGACAGTGGTTCAGTTCACTCTGGTTTTCATTGGTACCCAACAGGTATCAGTCTGTGACGAATGCAAACAATCTAATCACTACATGCCAACTGTATGATCTAATTCTGATGAACTCATTTAGAAATATGACCATCTTGCATCGATCAGAAGTAAGACCAAAGTTTTTGTTTAGTACTTTTTTGACGAATGTCTATCTAAAGTCAGTGCATCATGGAAGCTAATGTTGTCTTTATTGTTCCACCACACATAACTTTCTTAAAATGTTCACTTAATAAGAAGAATACCTAACAATCTCTAAAAACAAACGACGAAAAAATAACGAAGTATCTAATCAAGAGGAAAAAAACTTAATACCACATTCTTCTTACAGAAACTGTGTATGTATACACACACACACTCACAAGAAATTAGAAATTTAGTGAATACCAGATGGTAATCTGTATTACAAGTAATTTCATATAGTAGACATTATCTACTTTAACATTTGGTAACTTATTTTATGAGATAATTTTTTCTAACACTTTTACTTTTATTGCTTTCACAGTTACTTGTATTATTATAGGGGAGAAAATAATCACATCCTCCTTCAGATTGCCAACGTTATCGTCAATATCAAAATCAACATCATCACCCAGATCATCATCGTCATAGTCACCATCCGGATCATTATCATTAGAGAAATTCACCTGAATAAAGTACATATTGATTCAATAGTTATTCTGATGAATTAGTTGAAAAACAATGAAGCTGTTCAGTCAACGTAATACACTGTCTAACCATTTAACTGAAGCTGATACAGAAGGTAAACAGATAAAATGTACTACACAATTTCTGGTATATTTGGTATTTATCATGTGATGGAATCTATACTAGTGGCTTCGTCTGGGAGTGCCTATATACCAGTGTTAGTGTTTACTGTGAAACTCAGTAGTCCAGTGAATGATAAATTATTATTTGGATAGAAAAAGATTTATTTTAAATATTAATATGTTAAAGTGACAGTTACATTTTGCTGATATGCCATGAATGAAGCGAAACATTCATTCTATATTTCACTGTCAATCATATGACAAATATACTAATATTTATGATCTAATCCAATGTATGATTCGAGTAGTTTGAAGTTCCGCTTGCTAGTATTAGACCTCAAACTAATGAATAACAATTCAGTATGTTAATATAAGAATCTTTACTTAGAACTAAGTGTGATTTCCCTTCTTTTCTTTACACCAATTAAATAGTTTACTATGTTTAGTAAAGCATTAAGGAGTTGTTAAATTGATATGAACTGGTAATTTTACAACTACTTGCATCACCATCAATCAGCCATTATAGGTGATGGGCTAGTTCATACTTGTCACTATTATCAGTCATTAAGGAAGTGATGTCCTTTATAAGATAGGAAATTAGTAACATTGAATTATTCTAAATCCAACTGAGAAATTTTAAGAGAGAAGTGTACATAGTAACATTGGTGATTTTATAATTTCACGTTGATAAGAGTCTGGACTTATTGACTTCAGTATTCTATGTAGTTTCTAACCAAGTGATTAATCTCAAACTGAAGTTGCCATTCGTGATCATTCTAACACAAAGATATTTAAAACTGATCTATGGTATAATAGTTACTATACAGTCTATTGTCTTCTAAGTAATTATATCACTGTAATAAAGAGATGAATTATTTTACTTCACACATCAACGACTTAAATAACTATTAGGCATATTGTTTGTGTTGGATTGTGACTGGCGAGCGGAATTCAGGATATGCATTTCGTCCTACTTGGGACTCGTCGGCTGGATTTACCTGACCAATTTCAGTTCATAATAAAACAATTGAAAGGTTCAAGTACGTTCTAGCCATATTAAGCATATCGTTATAATTTGATAGAAGTAGTAGAATGTCAACGACAGAATTATGCTTAATGTACAAATATAACGATGATTGTCACTATATCTTCAGTATTTTCTATAAGTTAATGATCTCAGATTAGTATGTATTCATTTGTGGTTCAGGAGCTCAGCCAATATACAGAATTGTATTATAAGGGAGCTTTATAAGATCACTTTATTGTGTTTAAAGTAAAAATTAAGAATTCATACTGATAATTGAAGATGGAGTTACTTAAATCAACTGATAAATGAAATCAGCTGAATAATCATTTTGTTCTAGAGTATATGACATGTTATAAGTATACACGACATAACATAGGTACTATTTGTAAATTGAACTCATCCACGTTTTACACTTTAATTGACTCTCAATGTTGAAGATCAATGTTGATGAACAACTACTTCATTTCTAACATGATTGGTAGCCACTTCGGATTATTTTATCGATACGGTGATTATTTATTGTAATCGGGTGTTGTAAATATTGTTAAATTTGAATTTGATATCGTGAATTGGTGTGTTAGACAACCGTTGAAAACCAGTATCTGTCACTGAACAGCTGTTTTATCTTAGTATGTGGCTTATCGACTGTGTATGTCGACAAGCCCACCAAGAGGAGAAGTAGAGTCTAGAACTTTTAGGCATCGAGGTGAATGCTTAATCATTAGACCATTTAGTCAGCTTACAATAGTTGTTAATTTTATTCTACTTATTATGAATCCTCTATGTTAATAATTAAACTAATATTGAAAACTTCATACATAACTTTGATTGAATGTATTCAAATCATTTGATTAAACAACGTGGATAATAGTGTTGAAGAATTATTTGTAATTTGATGTTATTTACATTTAGGACTAGAATTGGTCAGTCATTATTGTCAAAAACACATCTTCAGCAGATTGCATCAATATAATGTTACGTCATAAGTTTGAGAAAACCTCTACATCTGAGGGGAAGTACGGGATTCAATGGACAAGTAGGATGCAACTCGATGATCTGGACTTCGCGGATGATCTAGCACTTCTAGCCCATACACAACGACAAATGCAAGTGAAGACAACCAACGTAGCAGCAATCTCAGCATCAATAGGCCTGAACATACATAAGAGAAAGAGCAAGATCCTCAAATTCAACACAGAGAGTACCGACCCAATTGAACTTGATGGTGAAACTCTGGAAGAAGTAGATACCTTTACATACCTGGGTAGCATCATCGGTGAACAAGGAGGATCCAATGCAGATGTGAGGGCAAGGATCGGCAAACCAAGGACAGCATTCCTACAGTTGAAGAATATTTGGGAGTCAAAACAACTGTCAACTAACCTCAAAGTTAGACTTTTCAATTCGAACGTCAAGTAAGTCCTTCTCTATGGCGCTGAAACGCGGAGGACTACTTCAAACATCCTCAGGAGAGTACATGCATTTATCAACAACTGTCTACGCAGAATATTCAATGTCTGTTGGCCGGAAACCATCAGCAACAGCCTACTTTGGAGGAGAACAAACCAACTTCCAGCTGAAGAGGAAATCAGGAAACGACGTTGGAAATGGATAGGACATACATTGAGGAAACCATCAGACTGTATCTCGAGACAAGCACCAACTTGGAACCCTGTTGGAAAACGGGAAAGAGAAAGGCCAAAGAACACACTGCATCGTGAGCTGGAAACAGACATTGAAAGGATGAACAGTAACTGGAGACAGCTGGAAAGGATTGGTGGGGACAGAGTTGAATGGAGAAAACTGGTGAGCGGCCAATGCTCCTCTGTGAGGGGTAATAGGCGTAAGTAAAGTAAGTAGTAATCATAAGTTTGAGTATATAAAGGAATATAATAATGAAGTTCTATTTGAAACTCTTCATTTGGATACACCAACATCTTAGCATATTGATGTTCACAACAAGACTCAAACACAATATCTTTTGTTTTTGTCATAACGTATTATCCACTGAATTAATGAATAGATATAATTAAGGGGTTTGTTGTGGAGATAGTTAACTTGTCAATGCTGATATCACGAATTGATCTGAACCAGACAACCACTGTAACTAATTATCAGCTCACTAGTGACTAGCTCCTTCAGGTAATTCCTGGAATTCTAGTGTGAAGACGTGACCGGTTGAGTTCAGTCGTGTCGGGTGTGAGACAGTAACTCACCGATGACAATGAATGAGGTCGCGCAAATGTAACACGAATTGATTGAATTAGAAATATCAACCATTAGGAGCCGGCTCAGTGGTCCAATGGTAAAGCGCTCGTCGTGGAGCCATAGGGTCCTGGGTTTGATCCCCAATATGGTCGTGGATGCGCGCTGCTGAGGAGTCTCATACTAGGACGAAACAGCTGTCCAGTGCTTCCAGGTGATCAATGGTTGTCTGATTCAAATCAATTCGTGATATCAGCTTTGACGAATAGATATAAAATTAATACTAATAGTTTCCATTACCAAGGTGTTAGGTCGGACCCCAAAGAAGCGTAACAAACTTTCACAACTGTGTTTGCGAACACTATTTCATTTATTCGAACTGTCTGTAATGTAAACATTTTGATTCTATTATTGTTACGTTCCTCTTGCCCTATCCTCCCGTTTAGCATAATTACTGTTATTATATTGTCTCTTGTTATGGACTACAGTTAATTAGTTGTGTACAAGTTGTTCCTATTCACTACCACTATTTCCCTCATTCTGTATTCATGTTAATTTTCTAATTGGTTTGTTGTGTGGTCTGATTTTATGTATATATAAAAGAATGCTTGAAATATAATATGATTCTGTCTGGCTGACCTATGGGCTCGCATTCTTCTTATTTCGGCTTGGGACTAAGTGGGCACAGGGCAGACGCGCAATAACCAACTAGGCACAAGTGATTTGCACTCGGCCAACCCCACTTACCCCCCAATTCTCTCGTCATAACACAAGGTATTGATGATAATAACTGTAACTGATCAGTCTCCACTGTTTTATTTCAATCATGTACAGTTATGATAAAGTTTACATTTGTATCTATTGTCTGATTTAAATGTTGTACTGATTTAGTTTTAAGTTAAAAAGGAAAAGAAAAAAAATAATAAAGATGAAATAAATTAAGATAATAAATCAAATGTAAATGATCTACATGACCTTATTTAGTTGTATCCATCTGTGATCTATGCATAGTACACCTGCGAACATTAATTATTTCAACTGTCATAGATTAATTCTATAAAAGTCAGTCTAATATAGTAAATCAATCACTTAATGATACTTCTCATTATGATGTAACAGAAAATAAATTGTTTCTATTCTGTTTAATGTTGTTTGTATGCTCATTACTAGAATGAAATAACAAATGTTCAATGCTATTTAGTTTAATTCAGCAGTATCCAATTAACATTAATTTGTGATGAATAGAAACAAGTTAGCTTATTACTTACTACTACAAAAACAATTCAGATATTATTTTTATTGATAAAACTCGAAATTATATTCTGGACTGCATTAATCACTACTTCTGATTAGTGAGTAAGGAATATCTTGAAGTTAGTTGCTAATGTGCTGATTATTATTATTGAATTGAGATGGTAAGTGGAGATCGGTAATAAGTTTAGTTGATTGAATTCGTCTCGTATTAGTGTTGGTATGGTGCTGTTGAAAGCCTGGGAGCACTGGACAACCCTTTCGTCCTAGCATAAGCTGCATTAGCAACGCACACTTTAGATCCCGCCCCAGAAGCTTCAGGTTGGCGAACATTTAACTCACTACACCAGTAGGCTAACCAATATCCGATTGTAAGATTCTCATTTCCATCTATTTGTGATATAGCACGTACGACAACCATCGATTGCCGACAGTGATAGCTTATCTCACTCTCAACAATTCTGAACTACACTAATCTACGAAAGCCACCTCAATTCTATTATAATAATCGGCTTATTAGTAAGTAACTTTAGGATATTCTTAAAGCACTAATGAAAAGACATGACTGATGAAGTTCAAACCTATCTGGAGTGAGACAGTCATCACCGACAAAAAAACTATAATATTAAACTTGATGAATGTAAATTTATCTCTAGGTAAATTATGTGTATTATGTAAATCAATCCTATGCACAACCTTGACCATAAAATTAACTCTTTAACCTTAACTCCCATTACAAACCCTTATCCTAAGGTATAATTTTCACGTGAATTTCACTATTTTATTGCCTAGATAAGGTCAGTATGTACACACATTAATTGTTATAAATCTTATCGGCATAACATCCTTATTATTATTATTATTATTATTATTATTATTATTATTATTATTATTATTAGGTAGGCTACAATACATGTAATTACCGTATGAAAATGGCACAACCGGAATCTCATGAAAATTTTAGATTGAGAAATGTTACACTTATACCAATGAAGCCAAATTAAACAGATTATCCTTTAATGATTCAATATGGCATAATATAGGACTTTTATGTACAACATCACTTCAAAAGGAAGAACACATATTGTTAATTAATCTACCTAGAATCTTGTAACCATAATTCTCCTTTAGAAGAATAAATTATATATGACGTAACCTAAGGGATTGAAGTTTAAAGATTTTAATGTTTTACCGGTCAATCTTATCTAAACTTCTTCTGGGTAAATTAATTGGAGTTTTCAAAGTTATATATAAAGTCAATCCATTTGTGTGAGCATGTATTTGTATACTTACTTACGCCTGTTACCCCTCTCGGAGGACCATAGGCCGCTCACCAGTATTCTCCATTCAACTCTGTCCCCACCAATCCTTTCCAGCTGTCACCAGTTACTGTCCATCCTTTCAATGTCTGCTTCCAGCTCACGACGCAGTGTGTTCTTTGGCCTTCCTCTTTCCCGTTTTCCAACAGGGTTCCAAGTTGGTGCTTGTCTCGTGATACAGTCTTATGATTTGCGCAATGTATGTCCTATCCATTTCCAACATCGTTTCCTGATTTTCTCTTTGACTAGATGTTGGTTTGTTCTCTTCCATAGTAGGCTGCTGCTAATGGTTTCCGGCCAACAGACATTGAATATTCTGCGTAGAGAGTTGTTGATAAATACCTGTACTCTCCTGAGGATGTTTGCAGTAGTTCTCCACGTTTCCGGTCCATACAGCAGAACTGTCTTGACGTTCGAATTGAAGAGTCTAACTTTGAGGTTGGTAGACAGCTGTTTGGAGTCCCATATATTTTTCATCTGTAGAAATGCTGTCCTTGCTTTGCCAATCCTTGCTCTTACATCTGCATCAGGATCCTCCTTGTTCATCGATGATGCTACTCAGGTATGTAAAGGTATCCACTTCTTCCAGAGTTTCACCAGAAGAAGTGGATACCTTTGTGTTTTGTTTATCTACTTTTAATTGTTATTGTGTACAATAATAATTTTAACTTTAGGCTATGGATACGGACAACTGAACAATTTGATGTAGAATCAGAACTGATGCAGACAATTATGATGACTAGCATTATTCAATCAGTTCACAAACTTGTTATATGAAATAACTGGGGATAAATTCAATACAATAATTGATTAATTAATAATTGCCAAACCTGATATTACGAATTGATGGGAATCAGACAACCATGGATCACCTGGAAGCACTGGACGGCTGTTCCGTCCTAGAATGGGACTCTATCAAATGCGCATTCACAACCCCATCAGGCGTCGAACTCAGGACCCTCTGGCAGCGAGGCGAACGCTTTGCCATTGGATCAGTGAATTGGCTCCAAACGGTTGATATTTCAAATTCAGTCAATTAATAATAATAATAATAATAATAATAATAATTGCTGTTGTTGTTGTTACTGAAGTAATTGGTAATAAATGGGATAGATGCTATCAATCGAGCTTTTTTGTGAATCAGTAGTTACTATGGAAGAGACAACTGTAAAGCATCTTTTCTAGTCAAGCTGTTTAATTTTGTCTATATGCACGTTGATTCAGCTGTCAATCGTTGATTCATATGCAGTGAAACGTTTCTGAACTATTTTAACTTCATTAAAATGAATTTTGTATCATGTTTCTGGGGTATGTGGTGCATTCATCGATCTATTTTCAAGCTTTTTGAGATCTTTCAAAGATCTACAAATACTGAACAGTTTGATTCTTTAATAAATCGTAATAATGTAATGAGAAGATGAAGTTTATCAGGGCTATGTGATATATTTGTGCAATACATTTCGGAATAATCTAATCACACATACACTTATTAAGGTATTTATGTATGAAAAATAAAATATCACTAGATGTTGGCTCAATCAAACCTTCTGTCTACAGAAAATCTACATGGACTGGGCAGTACATGAACTTTCATAGTTATTGTCCGGGGCAGTATAAAAAGAGTCTAGTAAAAGCTTTATTTAACAGGATCAGTCCTATTTGTACTTATGATAAGATTGAGGAAAATGAGAAGTCTGCTGACAGAAATGCTAATGCTGAACGAATATCCAAAACATTCATAAATCGATAGAAATGTTGCAGTATAGTGAAACCTACTGTATTTCTAGCACTTAAAAAACCAGTCTATATCACGTTACCCTTCAGAGGTGACTAAAATAGCCTTGTGCTAAAATAAAGGCTTAAGTTGTTTGTCAACTGAACATTTTATGCAGCTAAGGTAGTTGTAATAGAAAAGTGTAGTGTATTGATCACAACAAACCTAAATAGCACGTAAACGAATGCGTCACATCCCATTGTGTCTATCAATTAACGTATATGTGTAAACACACATACATAGGAAGGAGCAATCGTGATCTGAATGTAAGGGTAGCTGAACACATACCTAAATGGCTCCAAAAACAAATGAACTCGAAGGGAAAAATAAAAGTACAGGATAAATAACCTTCGTTGTCTATTGCTGAACACTCAATTGAGACAGGCCACATAATTGATATCAAATCATCTTTTGTGGTGTGTATAAAAGTGCATTAGGACGTATATTAAGGTTTGTTGAAGCCTTAGTTATACGGAAGTTCAATCCCCACACCTTGTTTGTTCGAAACAATTTATACTCAACCTACCCTGGTAGAGTGTGATTCACACTATTCTCTTTATTAGTCCTTGTTTACTTAGCTTGTACTCTTAATTGTCTAGTGACCTTTTATTTTTCATATATAAATGCCTTATAAGTGTATGCGATCAGATTGTTCGAAATGTATTGCGCAAATATATCACTTAACTCTGATAAACTTCCTCTTCATATTGCATTATCAAAATCTACAAATACGTTTGAAGCTTAGTTTGAGTTTCTTCACCGTACGATTCAGCTGTTTGCGTTTTTCTCCAATATAAACCGCACTACACCCACTTCACTTTCATTAGAACTGATCTCCTAATGTCACTTGAACGAAAGTTAACTTTTGATTAAGTATTCTGCTGATTTATTACTGTTCTTTACAGTATGGGATCACTACAGTGTTAATCGAGTTCTCTAAAAAACCTGGAACTGATTCTTTTTCCTTATTGTAACAGTGTCGAAATTACTATGTATGATGTTATTAACCTGAATCTATTCTCTTTCTATTGCAGTGCGACCAAGGAGAATTGTGTTGGAAGAAGAAGAGCGGTCCCTGTGTAAAATGAACTTGCAAGATAACGTATGAGACTGTTTTGTAAATAAGCTTTCCTGTATACTAGAACCGCGTAATTTAATTTTTAAGTAAATAAAACCTGTGGTTGTCACTTCATGTTCTCCCTTGAGTGAAGTTCCCGATTAACGTTGTGTACTGTGGTTTTTAGATCTTCTTCGCCTGTCCACAACTGCCAATAGCACATGTTACATTATTGTTGACAGTCGTTTTTAAACCTTCTCCGGGGGGAAGGAGAAAGTCAGTTATTCATCTTAAATTTTTCTTCTCTACTTAACATTAATATAAATGACATAATCAAATGAGACTGCATTAACATATTCATATTAGATAAGTGATTATTTTGTATTCATTCGAACTGTTGAATACAACCTTTACCAACTGTACTATTAACAAATACATTGATATTGAAGTTATTGTGTTCTCATTTAGGTAACCATTGATGAATACATTCATTATTTCATTCACAGATAATAGTAATTATTACCATTTATTTTGAATTGTGACTGGCAAGTGGAATCCAAGACGCGCATTCCGTTCTATTTGGGACTCATCGGCTGGATGTACCTGCATCCCAATGTTGTTGTCCACAGTGGGATTCGAACTCAGTCCGTTTCGTGTTCAAACTCCAGTCACAATCCAAATTAAATAATACTTATGAATAATCGCTAAATCGAGGCAATTCGCTCAGGATGCACATATAGCAACAGTGACTGACCAGCTTCAGTCTATAACAAATCAATGGGAATATACAAATTCATCCTACTAGCAATATTACATTTCTAAACTTAGAATCCAATTATTGTTATCATTTATCATTCATGTAAGTGACTTCAAGATGTTCCATAAAGTGAATTGAATGAATTGAGTAAACAAGAATTATCTATTTACTCCGTATTTTTATTTCTGTTTCAGACTTATACATCATTGTTTATAGTTTAATGTGAATAGAGTTATTGTTGTATGCATAGTATACTATGCATGATATCTTGTTTATTTATCAGTTTAAAGTTAAATAAAGAGTTATTCCATATCATTTTAGTCTTCTATAATATAAGTACTCATCAGATTTGACAGTAGTATATATATTGTTGATGTATACTGGTCACAGATGGCAATAAATTCAATGCTTATCTATTCTATCAAATTCTTTTCTTTTATAGATTACCAACAACAACAACAATAACAAAATAAAATGAAAGAAAATAAAATAGAGAAAATAAGCAGATGAAACATTCTTCGATTGTTTCTGTTAATTTTTATTCTTCACATTGAAAATGATTCTTTTTATTAGAAGTTTGTTGTTGTCATTATTATTATTTCTTTTTAATCTTATTAATGAAAATATAAAAGTTTTAATGTAGAATATAAAGTTAAAGCAAAGAACTGAAGACACTTTTCATGTGTTTCATTGTTGGGGGGGGGGATGTTAGATACCCAAAACTCACTTGGTAAAACTGTTATTTTGGTGATTTAATTGTGTAAGTTTAACTTTCTCGTTTTCATGTCAAAAAGTTCCTTTGTCAACTTCAGTTTGTGTTTCACAATTAGTAAGACGCTAAATCTTATTGGTTCATTATTTATTTTAGTACTCTATTTATGACATTCCAAGGATGGTTTCTTTTTCTGTATATAAAAGCATGAGGTGTATGTGTTGATATCGTCTGCCAGGTTGCCATGTGGAATTAATCTCTTCTTGCTGACTTTGGACTTTTTTGTCAAGTTAGCTGGGCTAGGGTGCTACGGAATAGCTAAGCTTCCTGTTGTTGTTTCGCTGGTCTTATGTTTGTTAGCAAGTATCGAGGTGTCACCTTAATTCGCCAAACCCTAGCACTCATAGTGCTGTAAACTTTAAGAGGTGATTAGTTATCCATGAGATTCAACTAAGTCGAATATGAAGTATTGGATGATGATTATGAATCATTGACAGTTAGTAAACTATTGGATACCTATTGATTAGTCTGAAAATTCTTAGCTTGAATTTGAGTTAGAGAACCATGGAAAATCATAGGGCACTGTACAACTGTTTTCTTCGTATATGAGGCTATGCAGTAGTGTAGAGCAATGATACTACCAGGGTGGATTTGAACCCAGAACTTTCAGACATTTCGGCGTATACTCAACCATCACATCGTTAAGCTAGCTTCTAGTGATTCATATTTCTAATTCAGTCAATTCGCTATACATTTATAAGGCCTCATTCATTGATATTTGTAGGTAACTGCTTCACACCGATATGGTTGAATTCTACTGATTACATCTCAGTAGTACTCCAGGAATCACCTCTAGGAATCAGTCATGAAGTTACGAACATCAACCGTTGAAAACCAGCCTAGTGGTCTAACGGTCAAGTGGTCACCATAAAGACTGAGGGTCATAAATTCGATCACCCCCTTGTGATTACGTCTTCAATTCATACTTCTGAAGAACCCCGTACAACGAGGAAATAGCTATCCACTTACAGTTCCTGGTTTTGAATGGTTATGTGACTCGAACCAATCGAAATTATGAAATTCAAATCAACAATCTTCACAACACCCAACTGCAATCAACATTTAATATTCTTGATGATAAATGTTATTTTTCTAAATTTAATCGATGATAAAGTTCTGTATACATACTCTGCATTAAGATGATACACTTGTTCAATGCTTCTTCGTTTACAATGTTTCTTAATTGTTTTAACTTCTATCAGTTAATAATAGAAATCATAAAATGCATCTTACAATGTACATGATAATTTCATTAGTTCATTATACTTACGGAAGAATATGTACTTTGATGACGAATTCAACAACAAGTCAATCAGAAAGTATTCAAAATGTTACTTCTATTTCAATCAATTAAATTGTCTCTTGTTAATGTTAAGGTTAACATACGTCTATCTAAATTGAATTACTTGTATACTGTCATTTTTTTTTTTAATAGTAACGTTATATTATGCCAAGTAATGAAATGTGTATTTTACGTTGTCGAATTAATGTATATGTCATAATTCAGTAGAAATGTTCCTACTGAGAATCAAATCTTGTACTTAAAAGCTTACAAAGTTAAGATATTATCGACTGAACTATGAGATACAGATAGATACTTATTTAAATAAATTAACAATACCTAGGTAATCTACATGAGATGAGATGAAAATTTCGCTAGTTGGAGTTTCAATATAAATATCATACTGAGACTTAATAAGTTTATTTAGATATGTTATACATGGCAAGAACTCCGAAATATCAGTCTGTAGAGTTCATTTTCCATAATATCGGGACCTCTACCATTACACTGCTTTCGTTGAACATTTAGTACTGTGCATAAATTGCATGCTAATCTCAGCTTCATTGGCTATCGTCGTATTTGCTTCCCTTCCTGAATTATTACAAACTTATTATAACTTCACTATTCAGAAGCTTTTAATGTGTTGTACATTTTTTGTTACTGTTTGGTTCAGCAAATGATATATAGGAAGCCATTGTTTTACATTCAACAACCTACTTCAGCCTAAACTTACTTCGTTGATGCTCATTCTCTTTACCCATACCTCTGAGGTGGGCTTTGGCCAATTATGTAGAGTTCCAACCAATCACTGTTTTCCAAGTCGGTAATGTCAAAGTCACAGTACAAGTCACACTGGCTAGCTTCCTCTAGGCAATCCACCTAATAAGTCTGCAACAAGATGATATACTGAATTTAGATTTTATGTTTAATAAAAATTACGTCAAATGATTACTATAATATCTGAATGTCCTGTCGATTGATACCTAATGTAAAGGTGACGACAAAGAGCTCATGAATCACCACTTGCTCATAAATCCCATACTAGAATGAAGCTACCATCCAATACTCTTTAGCCCTCCCTAACCCCCTCAATCTGGTACTTAATCAAAATCTATCAATAAAATAATATTGACAAATCCTAATCTGAAATTTTCAGTGCATATCCTTCAATGTGTAAAGAAATACAATATGCATAATGCTGAATCCCATTGATGAAGGTAGACATGTTAGTTTTTGTTACTAAGTAAATTAATCAAAACCTCATGATAACAACTACATCTGTATACATTTCATGAAAAGAGATTATCATAAATCAGTTTAAAATAATGAAAAGAGAGAAAAAAGAAGATGAAGAAGAAAAGAATTCCAATCTACTTAAATTATATTCAAGTAGATCATATGAGTTTAATTTAAAACAAAAAAAAAAAATAAGAAACTAAGTTGGTAAGTAAGAAAATCATTTAGAAGACTGTTTTGTATGTGATTTTCAGATTGAAGTTAAGATTACTTCATCATTCATTTAAAAGGGTATGTTTCTCTTTTGTTGTTGTTATTGTTGGCGGTGTTGTTTCTTTTTACCTTTTTCTTTTCTCTAGACGAGTTTTAACTCCATTAGTCGGTAAAATAATGTAGATTAGCCGAAGACATTTAGTTTGTAGTGCAGGATTTGTTAAGTTTATGTACCAATTAATTCAACTGAGATGGTTATTTTTGTGAATATTGGTATTTTTAATTGATTGAATATCTCACAGATTGATACTGCCAGAGTACCAGTGAGAAAAAGGAAGCATCTGGACAATGATTAGCTAACTATTGACTAATTTTAGGATGTTCCTGAAACCCTAGTGAAAAATCGTGACTGATGGAGCTCAGACTTGACGAGAGTGAGACACTTATGAATGTTGCGCTATATATATATATATATATATATATATATATATATATATATCACAAATTGATGGGAGTGGGAATTCTAGTATTGAATGCCGACGCAGTGGTGCGAAGGGTTAGGCATTCGCCGTTAAACTGAAGTCCCTGGTGCGGAACTCAGGTTGTGTGCTTCTGAGGAGTTCTACATTAGAACAAAACAGCTGTCCAGTGCCCTCTGATTTTCATTGGTACCTTACCAACATCAATCTGTGACAGATTCAATCAACTAAAAATATTAATGTATTAATAAATTATAAACGGATAGAAATCAGTCTGAGTTAATAATCATATCTACTATGTATAAGAGTGCCTGTGTAGTGAAGAATGAAATCACTACTGAAAGACATAAGAAACCGGGAACTATAAATAAAAATATCGTCACATAGAACACACTAAGCTCATCGGTATCACTAGAGGATTCATCTATGATACGAGTATTTAGTGATCATGGCAAACTGGTACTGCAACACTAATCACACACATTTTAAATCTGACTTCTGATAAACACTATTTATATAAAGTGGATTTAAATTTCATAGCCTGCGATGTTAAGCACTCCACTGAAACAGTAGTGAAATAAATATAAACACCCGAATTATACGATACAATTGTTTGCAGCTCCTTAAATAATTTAAATAAAATGACAGTTCAGACGAGAAAACTATCAGGACAAAATGAGCATGTTTGTGTGGTTAAATCGATAAAAGAAACATCTTAAACATTTATAATTCTCCATTGGGTGAAATTGTATCTTCCAGTTAATTTATTATAGACTAAAGCTTGTCAGTCTGTGTTGGTATATTTACATCCTGAGAGGATTGCCTCGATACAGTTGTTAATCACAAGTATCATTTAAGTCTAGTGATGAACGCATTGGCGTTTGGCACGAAACGGACTTAATACGAATTCAGGTGTGAACATGAACATTGGGATCCAGGTACATCCTGCTGACGAGTCCCAAATAGGGCAAAAAACGTGTCATGGATTCCGCTTGTCAGTCACAACCCAACTTATATTTCAAAGCTTTTTCTAAGAAAGTTAATTTATCCAGTAGTTTGAAGGGTTGTCAAAATCAAAAGGCAATTAGTAATCTGTTGGAACCTCATTAGATAAACTACCAGAATAAACCCCATTATTATGTCTGTTACCCTGGAGTAGACAATTTTAAGAGAAGTGCTAAAATGTCTTTAAGGCATCGGTATGCCATAATTACTGGTAGTCTCTAATCACGTCTATTCTACTCAGGTTATAGGTGAGGTTTCAACCTTCTTAACCAGTACACATATTATTCGCATGAAAGGTTATTGGGATATGTTTCATCTCCTATGCAACGCCAACCAACTGATATCACTCCTAAATCAAACTTGAAACACTCTGAACATCGTGATTTCTCTGATTTTCATCAGAATTATTTAGGCATCAGTAGTTCCTGCTCCATCTTGAACTGTAGCTTGTTCAAAATACGACTCAAACGCTTAGACTGCATTTTTGAATCCAATACCTTGTCATTACTGGTATGCATATGATATATATAGATCTTATCTATTTTTTTACAACTGATTCATTTTTTCTGAACTTTTGACTTATTAATACATGCAAGCTTCTGAATGAAATCTTGATTTTATGAACTATATCCCTATTAGATAATCCGTCTTTTTATGCTTATCATAGACCCATGTTGTTCTTGTTCAATAATTGACTCTGAATTTAACATGAATGGCTGTATGCTTCATTGCTGTATAAATTATCATAAACGCGGTAGAGGCCATATATTATATACCTATACTTGCTTTCCTACAAATAACATTGAAACTAGTACATTCAGGAAGACAGCAGAATCGCCCTCGCTGTCCGTTGTCACCTCATGCTGTGGTTTAGTTATTGGATACTTATACTATGGATAGTCTTATTATTAGTGCTTTTAAATACTTTTGCTCTGAATTATGGTTTCAAAGTCATCTCAGAAGACTTTAACTTCCATTTGAACAAGCGGGAGTATTGGTAGGGGTCAGTTATATGAAGAAAACTTTTGTATAATGTTAGAAGTTCACTGTAGGATACAGTCGGTTTTTACTCCTACAAGATACAGTAACGCCCTCGAAATAGTCTTCTGTTGTGATGTCAACTTACACCAGGTTCATAGCTATAAATATTAATTCTGTAAAATTAAACCTTTTGCCTTACTTTGGATTATGTTTTGTCCAGTATTACAACACTGTAGAACTTAGTATCGGGGAGACGACTGGGACTTAAGGCTAGAAGTAGAATCTGTCATATGGAATGATATTAACAATAGGGTTTAGAAATTCTCCATAAAACCAACATTTAGCACTGTAACACTGTAATACGAAATACGTTAGGTAAGGTGTTGCAAAGCTCTGAGTTTTTTCAGACATTTTCCCCAATATTTTACATTCTGTTTTCCTAAATCTTATGTGATTTGGCGGTATTCTTCTGGTTTGCTGGATCAACGATTATCCTCCCTATGAAACCTATCTCTTAACCAAAAACCTAATCCAAAATAGTATTGTTATTATTTTAAGCGTAAATGTAATTAAAATTTCTAATCTTAAGCCTAAATTCTAACCCTAGATATAATATATTCTCTGTGGTATACATTTCTAGTCCATTAGAAGGTACTGCCACTGTTTACTTTATGCATAACTTTTAAAGACCACAGGATTGTCACGTGATTTGTTTGTGTAACTTAGATGTTTCGATATAGCACTCCGATGTAAAGAGCTCCACAGTTGACACAGCCAAGTCTGTAGACACAGTTAATTATAGAGGTGTCAGGAATTTTTTCGTTCGCGCTAAGTAATGCATTACAAAGAGTATTTGTTGTTGTTATTTAGATTTTCCTTATTTTGTGTAGTTTTCAAACTCATATTAGTTATTCGGTCGTCTCGTGACGGTATGATAGAACCACTACACCATTTCATGATGTATCATTTGAATTTTTGTCTACCAACTGATTATATCAGTTTCTCAATATTTTTATAATGTTCATTGAGAATCAGTTAAGCTGTTCATCAAGTTCGCAGTCTCTTTCTCATCCATTTTCATTTGATGTAATAATTCTGGTAGTTAATTTGAATAGAATGAGCACAAAGTGAATTTTCATAGTGAAAGGATGTATAGGATTAAAGTTGATATACTGATTGCAGTGTGTTGTTTACCGGTATATAGTGACAGTGATAGTTCTATTCGAGTCCTTTTTAATAATTAAACACTGTAACAATTGTGTACATTGTCATTTTCGAAGATGAACTGGATGGAAGGTAAAAATGTGTTAATCTCTGTAGAAATAGGTTTTTAGAAAATCTTTTTTTAGAATGGCAAGTGTAGCAACTACACATCCAATCCAAATACGTGATCTGATTGTACAGGCAAGAGTGTGTGAATCGATGCGTGACATGAAAAGGTTAGCTGTAATCAGTAGCACGAGAGGTCTCATAGCTACATCTTTCATTTGTTGTATAAATTCCGTCTGAATGTTTATAAAATAGGATTGAAGGACGGTTTGAGTGACTTTAGAATTAGATTAGTGGTTAGCGGGTCTCTATTAGACAGTTTATAGTTACTTTTTAGTCTACCATTAATAAAATTTAAACACTAAGCGGAATACAAGTTGTATTAAGTTATAATGTGTATATATTATAATGTCATGGCTTATTATTATTATCATTTCATTAACGTCGATAGTTACTTCCGATGTTCTTGACTGGAGAATCATTATTATCTTCAATAAAATCGTGTAAATGTTATTAAAGTAGCCTCAGTATATCGCTAAACTATTTCGATAGTGTATAAACCGACATGATTGTGAAGTTCACTATGTGACTCATTAGGATGCCAGGTCTGTGATCGTCGCCATAGTGATGTAATCCTGTACATAATTTGTGCAAATAAGTAAACTATGTAGTGATGCCGATGAGTAACATTTGTTCTTTTAGGAGTCCACCTGTTACTGATTTAATTTTATTCCTTTTACAATTTTCGGACATAGTCCTTTTATGCAGTCCTATAAAAAGATGTTCAGTAGTTTTCTCTTTATAATCTTATATTCATTTATTACCACTATAGTATAATCTTTGTCAGCTTTGGTAATTACTTACACTGTTGACATATACGACATTGACATGACCAGACCGATAGTTGTTTTCGGCCTTGTAATCAATATTTGATTTATTTCTCTCGATTGTTCCAAATCATGCTCAATGTTTGTTCACCGAAGTGGCCACTTAAATCATAACTACGAAACATCAGAAACTGAAAGTTTCATCATATTGAGATTTTGCGAGAACTTTAGTATACACAATCCATGCCATAGACCAATTTATTCCAGATTATCATGTCAACACTTTGTTATGACGCAAGGTATTGGGTGATTGGATGACCGAGTAACAATGACTGGTGCCTAGTTGGTTATAGCGCGTCTGCCCTGTGCCCACTTAGTCCCAATCCGAAATAAGAAGAATGCGAGCCCATAAGTCAGCCAGACAGAATCCTATTATATTTCAAGCATTCTTTTATATATACATAGAATCAGACTACACAGCAAACCAATTAGAAAATTAAAATGAATACAAAACGAGGGAAATAGTGGTAGGGAATAGGAACAACTAGTACACAACTAATTAACTATAGTCCATAATAAGAGACAATATAATAACAGTAATTATGCTAACCTGGAGGATAGGGCAAGCGGAGCGTAACAATAATAGAAACAAAATATTTACATTACAGAAAGTTCGAATAAATGAAATAATGTTCGAAACCACAGTTCGGAAAGTTTGTTACGCTTCTTTGTGGTCCGACCTAACACACTTGGTAACGATATTGACATCTATAAGTGAGCATTTTATGTGCCGAATTTTGAGTAAGTCTCTTGTAACCCAAATAATTACGAGAGTTATCAAGTTGTTTTCCAGTATTATCGATAAACTGAATAGATCATAAAACTTTTAAACTGGAGGTTATTCTTGTTATACGTTTTTGGTTAACGATTGTAGCTTATCAAAGTAAGAATTTATCCGAGATCTAATCATATTTTCTCGTATTTCAGTTAATTAAAATAAATCTTCTTGGATATAAATAGTCATTTCTGAGCAAATAAGTTCCAACTACTTTGCTAAACAACGAAAGAGTTCGTATTTCATTAGAGAAACAATTAAAGGTAGTTCACTGTAAGGTGACCGTTTATAGCAAAAAAAAAAAACAATTTTCATTAAGTTTGAGTTGGATTGTGACTGGTAAGCGAAATCCAAGATGCGCAATTCGTCCTATTCGGGATTCACCAGCTGGATATATCTGCATCTCAGTGTTGATGTTCACATAGAGATTCAAACTCAGTTCGTTTCGTGCCAAACACTACCTTGTTTACAAAAATGGCTGTCTGGAATCAGTAGCCTTGTGGACAAAAGTCCCGAATAGGAAAAGACGTGTGTCCTGGATTTTTTTTGCCAGTCACAATCCAACTTAAACAATACTTTGAACTATCGTCATATCAAGGGTAATCCACTTAGGATGCAAATATGGTAACAGAGATTGATGAATTTCGGTCTATGACAAATCGACAGGAAGATCCAAATACATTCTAATTATCATTTAGATCAAATACAAAAGAAATGCTCAAATTCTTGATAAATTCGTCACTTCATTTGGTATATCATCATTGAATAACCAATCACTAACTGACATGAGTTAGAAAATAAGGAATGATTAGAAAGCAGTTTGGTTTCAGTATAGAAGTTATAATTAGTTTGTACTCATTTCTCAACTTTGGACGAAGTCCAGGATCAAGACTACCAGGACATTGAATTGTAGCCAGTATGAACTCACTGATGACTAACTTCAAGAGGTAATTCTGGAACTGAAGAGGTAAAGGACAGTGGCCATTTGATCTCAATCATATAGTGTAAATGTCAGTTACTCCTTCGAAATACTGGATGAGTTTGTCAAATAAATGGTTAATTAACTGAAGTTAAAAATATCAATCACTGGAAATCAACTCAGTTATTTAAAGCTTAATCATTCACTTCAACGCCTTAAGATTCTTCTCTTGATCAAATGGCGGGGACATGGATGTGTATTAGTGATTTGTTACATAGTAGAATGAGACAAGTGCGTAGTCCTTCATAATTTTCAATAACTGTCTTACCCATCTCAATTGGTGATATCAAATACAACATTCCCAGTAGATTTAATGAATTCGTCACAGATTGATGTTAGTAGGACACTGCTAGAAAGCAGGGAGCACTATACAACAGCTATTTCATCCTCATATGGAACCGCTTAGCAGGTACACATCCTTGGTATCCTCCCAACATCAATCTGTGACGAATTCAATTAACTAAAACTTATTACCAATCTCCACAAACGACCTAGATTTGATTTCCGTAAAACCGAATCATTATACAAATTATCTTATCGTATTTCTCTTATTTGTAACAATAATTTTATATGAATGTTAACAAATTCAACTGGTTTCACTTCATTTACTCATGAGTAGTCAATACTTTTATGAGCATCCGACTGATGAGTTCCAAATAGGATAAAACTAGCGTTTAGGGATTTCACTTGTCAACCATATTCTAAATTAAATCATGTGTAAAGTATGATTTATGATCAATATGTAATCCATCGGTTCAAGTGTTTGTTAGATAGAATAGAATCAATGAATCATATTAATCATTAAGTGGATTAAAGAAGGAATGATTGTTCCTGGAATAAACATAGTGTTGGGATGAATCAGTACACTTTAAAAGGTGTTTGAAGCAATACGTTTTTGTTAAACGGTAAACAATTTCTTGGTATGTTATAGTTAATTGAAAAATACTATTGAAAACTATTAAGTAACAAATATTTGTTTTCCCTGAAAATAATTGATAGGGGTGAGGGGGGGGGTTAATTTATTGAACATATTGAAGATTAGAAAGTGACATGTATTATCCGGAAATAGCTGTATTGGTATTGTTATATACAGTTTAATGCATTCAATAATGTTGACAATGAGGAAAAATTGGGACCTAGAGTCATGTATTTCATCTAATTTAGTACTTCAGAGCTGAACTTGAAACCAGTACCTTTTGAACTAAGTGCCACTGTGTTATCTATCGAGCTACTGAAAGTTACTTAAGGAGGAATTTATTGTATTCAATTTTGATATTCATGATTTCAAATGATCAGTACTTGTTATCGTATGTACATCATAAATCAGTCGCCTCGATAAAGTAACCGCCCACAAATTTATTTATACTTAATATATGACTAACAATGGAATCTATGAAACTCATCTTATTATGTTTGGGACTAACTAGATAGAATACTACTGTTTGAATACTGCTTTCCATGCGAGTAAATAAACTTCATTACCTATTGTTCATTTGGTTGCTAGTTCATCACAGGTATCCAGGCATCCATTCATGGAGACCAGATTATGACAGAATTCTGTTCTAAACAATAAAATTGAAATAAAATAATTCTTTAGAGTCATCATTTTTGTTGTTTAATAAGGTACGTGAAAAAAAAATTGGAATACATAACTCTGCTAAACTTAGTCGTTATAATGAGTGGAAGTGAAACATCTTCAGATACATATTTTGATATCACTAATGGTTTGAATCCGGTCATTATTTAAGTTCATTTCGAAATAGGATGGTAATACCTTGGAGGTTGGGAGAAGAAAGGGTGAGAAACTCGTCTATTGACAAAGGGTCATACTGCTCAACAGTTAACCCTATCTTACATTATACTTCTGAAGTGGCACCTTTAAAGTAGTGAAGATACATCGATTACCAAGTGATGCCACTACCTCCACCTAGCAAACAATGGCAGGATAAAACACAACTCACTAAGTAGAGATAGTAAACTAGTTTATTACTTAGGCTAAACTGCTGTCTACCTCAGTATGTGATACTAATTGACGCAGGAGCAAGTTAGAATAAACATAGATATGGGTCAAACCAAGACGCACTATCAGTTTATGAAGTTATTTGTTGTTTAAAGGTATCTCTACGTTAATTTGTTATAAATTAAATTTGATCGGTTTCTGATGCTATATGTGCATCCTGAGTGGATTATCCAGAAACAGCTATAGTTAACGAGTATAAATTAAGTTGGATTGATAATAACAAGGAGAATCCAGGGTACTTGTTTCGAGCTACTTAGGATTTATCAGCTGGATGCACATTTATCCTAGTGTTTTTGTTTCCACTTGGACTCAAATTATGTACATATATATTCCCGTTAAATAAGTTTTGTCTTAGTGGTGAATGAAATGGCGTTTAAAATGAAATGAAATAAGTTTGAGCCCTGGTGAAAATACAAACACTAGGATGCACATACATCTAGATGACGATTCCAGAAGAGAACAAAACGAGGGCGCAGGATTCAAAAATACTGTTGTTATTCCTACTCATTTATCTTTTATTTTATTTAGCTTCACTTCTTCGTGAAGTACATACTGTATACAAACGAGTTGGCCTTTTGCTATATCTAGAATAGTGTCTAACAATTAACTCCACAAGTACTTATAGGGCAGAAAGAAGAAGACAATGATGAGTGAAGATGAAGACACATTTAGCAGTAAGCAGTATGCAGACGGAATTGCAAAGTCTATGCTAGTTGACTATGGGCGAAGTTATTTGCCATATTGTGTTGTTTCGTGATCTGGTGATGATGTTTGATCAGGTACCTTCAGCTAGTCATGTTGGCTAAAACAAACAAGGACAGTATCAGTGAAAAAAGTCTACGCATCTATTTATTTTTAGGAATCATACAGCACTACAGTTGTTTTGATGAAGTGTAACAAAGTGGATTTACTTACATTTATCCCAGTTCATTAGTTATAATTAGAATATGTTTGGATCTTCCCGCTGATTTGTTATGGACTGAAATTCACCAGTCTTTGTTGCCATATGGGCATCCTGAGCAGATTATCTCGATATAGCGATAGTTCACAAGTATTGTTTCAGTTGGATTGTGTCTGGTAAGCAAAAATCCAGGACGTGCGTTTTGTCTTAATTGGGACCCGTCAGGTGGATGTAACTGCACCCTAATATTGATGCTAACACCGTGACAAGTCAATAGAAAGATCCGAACTCATTCGTAGTTAAATATATACCCTTTCGCACAGGTGTTTCTGTCTGAACTTAGTAGCCTAGTGGCGAATGTGGTGGAGTTTGACACGAAACGAACTGAGTCCAAGCCCAGTTGCGAACATCAACACTGTGATGCAGGAACATCCAATTGATGAGCCTCAGAAAGAACGAAACGGGTCTCCTTGATTCTGTTTGTCAGTCAAAACCTAACTCAAACAGTTTATTAGTTAGCTCTGAATGAATAAAAGTTTCAACGGAAACGCTGTTCTAATGTTTTAATCGTGATCTTTATTAATTACTTTTTTGTACATGAATCATATTAAAGTGTGTAGCTGAAGTGATGATATTGTAATAGTCGATTTGAAAATGGGATTCATTAATTTATATCGTTGAATATGGAGGAAATATACTTCTTTCTTCAATAGGAACACCATTTCATTTTGATACAATAATATGTTATTACATCTTTAATCATCTATTTGTTGTACCATAGTTTAGTTGTCAGTATTCATCACAGATTCTTATTTATGCGGTACTAATGAGAACTAGGATGTACTGGACAGATGTTTAGTCTTAGTATTCAACTCATTTTGTTGTATACACTATCAATTCTGCCATAGAATCTAACCCAAGACTATAAGGTCTCACGAAAGAACGCTTAACCATCTTCACCTATCCAATCAATCAACATTCAATGGTATAATGTTTACTCTCATAATTGTACATGTTCATTAAAAATTCTTATTAGCTAATCAGTTTGATAGCTAATATTATTGGAACATTTTGGTTACTTTCATATTTCAATATAGACATATCATCTACACTACAGTAATATCAATTTCCATTATAATTAACATAACATAGTTATACAATTAACATGTATAGTCATCTTCACTTATCTTCACTTCCTTTGATATTCACAATATAACTGACTATACAAAAAACAAAACCTACCATCTCTATTGTTTGAATGAATTCAACAACTGTATACTAAAACAAATGTTTTTTTTTAAAAAAAAATAAGGTTTTATTATTGATTTATGTTGTTTATTTGTAACGTCTTAAGTGAAATTGGTTCCGATTTTAATAGATTTATATACTTGTATAGAAACTGTTAATAACATTAGTAATAGTAGTAATTTAGTTAGTTCCCAAATGGATATAATAAATAATAAATAAAAAAGAAAACACTTATTTTAAAGTGCCGTTTTACAACTTGAGAAGAAAACGAAAAAGAAAAAAAAAAAGAACACCCAAAATAAAATCCCGATAGAAAAACTTAAATTCATCTTTTAATGTCCTTAATTTGACCCTTCTATGACTTTCTACATATGTAATAATACCTATCTACTTACCTAGATCTGTTTGCATAGAAATATACATAATAATGCATACTTTATATTGTTCTCTTTTTTTGTTGTTATTCTATTACCTACTTTGAAAGTTGATGCCAGTTAGAATAAATTCATTTTCTATGTTTCAATGTCTACATGTTTGTTTGTTTGTTTATTTGTCTGTATGTGTTTGCTTGTATATTTGAAGATGTGTAAATGATTGATAGCGATAGGCAGTAAAAGAAAAACCGAATCAAATCTCTTATATTTTTAGAGAAGTACAATTGTTATCTCTTGGTTCCTTTCTGTTGTTATTGTTGTTGTTGGTGATGGTGGTGATGATGATGGTTTTCTTTTTATGATCACGCATTTCTTCTCATTTCTTTGTTACATTTAGGAACATTTAAAGAATCTAAATTAAACTAATCATAGTTTTTTTAATAAAAAAAAGAGAAAAAAAATTTATTTTAAAAAGAAAAAACAGAACATAAATTACATTTAGACAACTAAGTAATAGCAGGTTTATAATCTAATGATGCCAATATTATTAGTTGTTGTAAGATTAGCATTAATCAGGAGTAGTATGTTTAGTACAGTATTTCATTAAATTACTCATTTTTCATGTAAATGTCACTTGTAATACATAGAAATTGTTATACCGGACCACAAGGTAGTGAAACAAACTGTCAGAACTGTGTTTTGTGAACACTATTTCATTTATTCTAACTGTCTGTAATGTAAACATTTTGTTTCTATTATTGTTACGCTCCGCTTGCCCTATCCTCCCGTTTAGCATAAGTACTGTTATTATATTGTCTCTTGTTATCGACTACAGTCAATTAGTTGTGTACAAGTTGTTCCTATTCACTACCACTATACCCCTCGTTCTGTGTTCATATTAATTTTCTAATTGGTTTACTGTGTGGTCTGATTTTATGTATATAAAAGAATGCTTGAAATATAGGTTCGATTCTGTCTGGCTGACCTATGGGCTCGCATTCTTCTTATTTCGGCTTGGGACTAAGTGGGCACAGGGCAGACGCGCAATAACCAACTAGGCACTAGTAATTGGCACTCGGCCAACCAACCCCCAATTTCTTACGACATAACAGAAATGTAAATAAGAATAACACTAAATAAAAGATAAATATGTTCACATAACACGGTTCATAAGAAACATGGAGTTGTTACTTAAAGGGATTTCTAATTAGATCAAATGTTCACAACTGTCTTATTTGATAATATCTCTTCGAAACATTGAATAGTAAGGCTTTTCTCGAATGGATGGATTCTAATGTTGTTGAATCTCTTTCTACTAGAAGATATACAATGAAGTAATAAGTGAATGAGCAGCATTCTTACAGCTGAAAAATATATGGGACTTCAAACAACTGTCTAACAACTTCAAAGTCAGACTCTTCAATTCGAACGTCAAGACAGTTCTTCTCTGTGGAGCGGAAACGTGGAGGACTACTTCAAACATCCTCAGGAGGGTACAGGTATTTATCAACAACTGTCTACACAATATACTGAATGTCCGTTGGCCGAAAACTATCAGCAACAGCTTACTCTGGGAGGGAACAAACCAACTTTCAGCTGAAGAGGAAATCAGGAAACGACGTTGGAAATGGACAGGACATACATCGCGCAAATCATCAGACTGTATCACGAGACGAGCACTAACTTGGAATCCTGTTGGAAAACGGAAAAGAGGAAGGCCAATGAACACACTGCGTCGTGAGCTGGAAGCAGACATTGAAAGGATGAACAGTAACTGGAGACAGCTGTAAAGGATTGGTAGGGACAGAGTTGAATGCAGAATACTGGTGAGCGGCCTATGCTCCTGCGAGAGGAGTAACAGGCGTAAGTAAGTAAGTAAGCAATACGTAAATGAAATGAATGCTTTATATCTGATAGAATCATATTTTACATTTATTTTCAAATGTATCCTTTGCTTTCTTTTGTTCCTGGGTAATTAAATCTAATAACTAACTAACTTCTAGATTAAATCTTACATTTTTCATTCGATTATTTCATAAACCTTAGAAACAATTGACTTATTCTCTGTGTTGTTATCAGTCTTCATGTAATCTGAACTTTTCACGCTGTCTGATATGATTGTTTTATAATTACTTTGGTAATTCATTCATAACCAATTAATGAGTATCGATTTCGTATTCCAGTGTAAAACTATACAAGTACCGAGCCATGATAAGGAGCTTAATTGAAACGAAATTTCTTCTCTCCATTTTTTTTTTTTTAATACAAAATAGTTGTTTGAAGAATTCCAAATGTCTATCCACAACCGTATTCATAATAACATCGGATTTCTCATCATACACTCTACTAGCAACCTTCATTACTCTACTCAACACTACGTTGTCCTTTATCAAAAGTCCAGGGAAAAAACAATGAGAAAATCTATAAAATATTAAGTAACAAGTGGAAACCAACGAATTGTAAGAATAACTGTTTGATAATATCAAGCTACATAAGCTCTTTACATGATGAATTGAAGCGAAAAATATTTCTTTTATATTAATAAAACATGCAAAGACTAAGATAGATAAGAAGTAAAAGTTACGCCGAGTTGATTGACATTCAATATAGCCTTTACAATAGAATTTCCCGTTGGTACAAACACTGTGTAAATTCATAAGAGTATTTAGATCTTTCTCATGTCTTAGACTGAAATTGACAGTTTGACATATAACAAATTTATTCGGCTAATGAACCTCTTTTCAACAAAATCATTATCAAGTTGCACAATCTTGTAGGCATATGTATGTGTAATAAATTATAGGTCAGTGAATAATTCTAAGAATTTGATTGGTTGTCATGCGAAATCTTTCAACTTCCTAGTGTTCTAAATAATCAATTAGTATATGAAGAGAAGGGATTTGTGAAACATAAAAATTGAATCCACTGGATTCCACTTGCCAGTCACAATACAAATTAAACCGTAATAATGGTAATAATAATAATTACTATTATTATGTGAATTAGAAAGACACATAGCTGAATGTTCATTTGATATCACGAATTGGTCTGAATTAGACAACCGATGATCACCAGAAACTGACACTAGACAGCTGTTTAGTCCTGGTGCGGTACCCTAGAAGTGAGCATTCACGACCCCATCCAGGATCAGACCTAGGATATCGAACTAACTTTCAACAATCTCGACAATACTCATTTACAACCAATATCAACCTACTAGTGACTAAATTCTTGAGTTTATTCCTAGAGTTCTAGTGAGATGTCACCAGTGGAGTTCAACAGTGTTGATTGAGAGGCAGCTGATCACCTGTGACAGTGAATGAGGTCACATAAACGTATCACAAAATGACTAAATTAGAAATATCAATAGTCTAATGGTAAAGCATCTACAGGGAACCAGAGGGTCCTCATTTTGATCCTGGGGTAGGGTTGTGAATATGCACTTCTGAAGTGTCCCATACTAGGATGAAACAGCTGTCCAGTGCCAGTTCCTGGTGATCAATGGTTATCTACTTCACAAAAGTGTGTAGCGTCAGATTCATATTGTTTTCAGTTGGATCGTCATCGAGCTTTATTCCAATATACAGTAATGTTTGCATTCGAATATGAAAATTATTAAATCAATGAAGGCAACTTGAAGTAGATTTAGACGTAGGGCTCTTGGTTTATTTAACTGAATTTTATAGATTAGGTCAGGTAAAGAATCTGAGACTAAACGTCCCCTGAATCTACCATATGTTCCAGGATACATGAAGTGACTGATCTACTCTGTCCTTTGTTCAATCATGCCAGAACATTTAGATAGAATAAATGTAAAACCATTCAAAGCAAACCACCCTGCAATAATTACTAAGACGCTATTCATCTCAAAGCAACTTAATGATAACGAAACAGACGTACAAAGAATAAGATCATTTTTATACTAAACAAAGATATTTTTCATAGAATAGGACAAACGAAACTGATAATAAATGTATGACTATACTGTGATGATAATGTCTATCATTTGTTAAGCTGTGTATGTCATTTTCAAAGAAGTTTGATCAAATGATTTAATGTTGTGTTTTTCCCCTATTTATAATGAGAGATTTATGAATAAAACAACGCAAGTTAGCTAACAACACTGTTTCGTCAAACATATCCTCATCATTCTTTTTGTTCGTATATATTCAATGCCGATTATGTGTATCTATGAAATATATCACTAGTGAAATCTACTTATTGATAATGAGTGCACTAGCACAAATAAGAATGATAGATACATCATGAGTAGTAAACAAAAATGAACGGAAGTTATGAAGGATTTGCATCACTGTCTATTACTTTTTCTTCAGTAAAGAAAGTAACATAGGTGTCGTAAATCCATTTTAGATGCGGATACTAAGGTTGTTAGTTCGAATCCTAACATATTCCATTATATATAAGAGATGTGAATGAATACCATACATAACATTGTGAGCTGTTTGATGATAAACCTTTCAATCCTAATTATTACATCAACTAAGTGTGATAGTTTGGAGCTGAATATAGATTTAGTCAACTCTTTTCCTAAACCGGAAGTCAGGTATTCATTAACCTGTTGACTTAATTGTTTGGTAGTACGTTCTATTGAACTTTCTTCGCAAAAGCATCAAAATTGGTGTAAACAAACCACATAACATATCCTTGAGTTGCAAAGACACTCAGGGTTGTTTAATGTACAGTTCTGTTATGAGTGCTCCTGTCATTCGGTCATGAGTAAATTTGCTAGCACAATGGATATATGAAGAATATTTATTTAAATCTCACCTTTGAGTCAACTGACATTATTGTTTTAAAGCATATGGATTGTAACCAACAGTAAAGTTTAACACACAGATTTTGTCAATTTAGGACTCGTCAGATGGATGTACCCTTTAAATACCAGCACGTTTAACTTCTGATACACGAGTTATCTATCTCCTTAGTCACCAAACACATATTCACCACCTTGTTCATTATTATCTTTAATGATGTGAAGTCGAATACTGCAAGCTTGTATCCAATATAGATCAGTTTGTTAAATTTTATAGCTAAACCTTGGAGGTGAGTGTCAACTTACAAAACTACTAAATCGATAAGCTATCCTGACGATTCCTTTGAAACACCTAATACCAAAACATAATCTACATATGATGAGGAGTCACGTAAACTAGTAGGCATATTGCTATTTGACCGATAAGACTCCGTTAGAACTAAATGGTACTATATAAACCTGACATTAGTTACTGATCAATGATAGAGAAACATAGAAATGACTTTGCATAAAGCCATACATTATTGATTATAATACAAAGTCTTTAATGAATTAATTCTACGTATAACTGAAATTTTATTTCATTAAAAATTACTCAGTAATACAGTTGAATGTCTAATGCATTTAGATTTATTGCCTATTTCAGTCTATTAATAAGAGTCTGTGTCAGAGTCTAAGAAAACGAAGTTTTCTTTATGTAAATACACTACTTTATGAAGATGAGTGTTGTGGAGACTGTTGAATTTAAATTCAGTATCACTAATCGATCTGGATTAGACAAACGCTGAATACCAAGATAGCTATATTGTCCAGTAAATAATGGAATTAAAGTATGTCGAGTGAAAGGAAGTTACCCGACAATGCTATGGGATCGCAGATTTCCTTATATTAAATCAATCAACCATTGAATGCTAGCCAGATTATTAGTCGACCTGTTAAATGTTTGCTGAAGAACCTGGAGTTCCACGGTGGGATTGTGAATGGGCACTACTGAGGAGGTCTATATCAGGACGTAATAACTATTCAGCTTCAGTTCCAGGTTTTCAAAGGAAGGTCAATTCATAATATAAATTCATTATCTTTTTTATTGAGTGGACTGCTGTCGTAAGAATCAACAGTATGATCAGCTGAATTTTATGAAATCTCCCAATGCTTTTCTTACAGATATTAGATTTATTAAAGTTTCTCCTAAGTAAAACAGATCAATTTTAAACTTATAGTTAAGGATTTCTAATGTTTTAAAGTTTTGCACTGAAATGAATCTACTTAAATAACCTTTGAAAACAGAGAATCATAGGCCAGTTATTAAAACCTAGTATTGAATACTTTATCACTATACACACATGAATTTGTAATTAGGCTTCTCAGTAAGCACTTCTTATTTGATTGCCTAATCGACATCTAATAGTCGGTTATGAAAGATAATTCCGGAGGTCCAAATGTGAAGCTGTGACAAATGAATTTAAAACATATTTTCGTAATGAAGCAGTTACGTACCAGTAGAGCTATGTGGCGGTTTAAAAATATCACAGATTGCCTGACATTAGAAATGTTAACGATTGGTTCCCAACGTTGCAATTTTAATTTTAAGCCCTCGCCTAGAGTTCTCAAGGTTGTGGGTTCAATTCATAAAGGGTTTGGAGTTGTCCTCATACTATAAAAATATATTTGATTATTGCTTTTACTTCCGTATAAATGGACCTCAATTAACCGTCGAGTACCATAGCATATCAACTCTCATATAATTAAATACGGACAATTATGGACAATAGTTTGACTGGGAAAATGTAGTAGTTTTAGACAGAGGATACATGAAGAAAACCAGGGAATTTTCAGAAGCTTGGCATTCAGGTCACTCGGCAGTTAATAAACATATTGAGATAGATACAATTTATCAACCAATATGATAATTTATAAACAACTACAATACTATAGATCAGGTCAAGAGCAAGGAGAATCAAGGCAAATGTGTAAAGGGTGAAAGAACAAGTGACAATAAAAATCAATCAAATTCAAGGTCGACAGAACAAGCTGGTAGTCATTTGTGAAGAAAATTACTTAGCTCACTTCTGTTAGAAGTTTGTGCCGATGTAGTCGTTTAGGCTGAAGATGAAAGCTCCTCAATTAGGCCATTCGACCCAGTGTTCATGATCAAACCAAAATTGCTTCCTTAATTCCAATCATTAACTTTCTGCAATTAATCTATGTTACAAATCATCAAATTTAGAATTCAGTCTCTCTTCCATTTTTAAAGGTTGGAGCTTTTAAGAACATGATGAAAAATGACACACTTATTTAGAATTTCAGTTGGGTGTCGTGGAGACTGTTGAATTTCACTTTGGTACCACTGAATTGGCTGAAATAGAAATATCAATCGTCGGGGATCTCCCAGTAGTCTAATGGTTCAACTTTCGCCGCGGAACTAGAGGGTTATGGGTTGGACCCCTAACGAAGTCATGGATGCACACAACTGCAGAGTCCCATACCAAAACAAAACAGTTGTCCAGTGCCAGTTCCTGTTGACCACTGGTTATCTAATTCAGACCAATTCGTGATATCATCAAATAGTTTAGAATTTGTTTGATCCAGTGCTATGAGATATATAATCAATGAATCATTAAACAAGTTGCTAATAATGAATCAATTAGTTTTATCATGAATAATCAACCGATAAAAATGATGTAAACGTAAAAAATCCAAGAAATCATCACCCTAAACAATCTCTACTAGTAATGTAATTATGGATTTTGCATACATATCTGAGTTTGATACAGAACTATTGATTACACTTAATTACTCAATCCTATTCCCTTCCCCCACCCCACCCCACTTGTTACCCATCAAAAAGAAAGAGATACTATCATTATATCTCTTAGTTAACAGAATTCAGTTTACTTTGATTACATTAATGACTTCAGTGATGACAAACATTTCATTAAGTTTTAATGAAGAAATAGTTTTGTTCCTAAATCATATCTATTTGCATCATGATCAATTGTTATTTTACGACATGTACGAAGATGTAGCTCAATTTTGATTGTCATAGTTTATCTGTAACAGTTGGTTGAATAATCTCTAACGTTTTCAGCATTTAGTAGATGTATTGAATACAGATATTTTCGGTTATTATTTCTGTTATTTTAATGATTAGGTAAGATATTTTCGGATGTAGTTCCCCATTAAAGATATTAAATGAAGCACCTAGAGATATTTATAGTAGTTTTCTATAAACCTCTAAGTCTAATAGAACCTAGTAAGTTGAATGTAAAGCACAAATATTGCAGAAAAGTAAGCATTTTAAGTGGAATATATTCAACATAAATTATACTTTCATATAAAGCATGCACTCACCCACCCACCCACTGATATGATATGCCAGATACAATGTACATAATGAACGTTAGAAATTTTGAACATAGTTTCAACGATGTTAGTTGTTGTACATGAAAATGAATTCAGTCTGAATGTATCACAGATGTTAAACAATTTAAATTTGAAGTTAATAAACTGACTGTAACGGAAGTAATCAAGGAAGGTAAACAACTTTATTTATTGACTTAACATTCATGCTTTTTTTTTAATGATTAAATCAGTATTTCTTCACTGAAATGTCATTTATTATGGAATAACAAATTGTGGAGCATGAAATTTTAAATTATTTATAAATAGTCCTGTTCTACTTAGATTGGTACTAATTATCAAGGTGTATCTTGAATCTTGAAGGAACTGATAGTATCTCGTGATTTTAAACCTAAATCACACAGTTTCATAGCCTACAAGGTTACTACTATTCTGTTGTAGCCACAATTACATTAAACTGCTAAAATGAAATTCCATTAAAAACGAAAAAATCTCCAGAACTCAAGTAGTTCAATGATGTAATTACTGAATATGAGGCTTTGTGGTGATGTTCAAACCACGCAATATCTATCGATTCGTTGATGACTAGAGGAAAGCCCTAATGAGCCCTAATAAACCTAGATCGAGGATTTACTGCCGACCACATTTAGATATGTATGATTGACTCAGAGACACATCCTTATTAAACTAACCATGCTAGTATTACCTGATAATGTTTCAAAGTCACCAGTGTTGATGTATGTAGTGTCAGACGATTAACCATAGTCATTAAAAGGAAAAGGTAGGACACAATAGTCAAAATGATCAAAATAGTGTTAGAAAATTCGGAAAAAAGGTAGAGAATGAAATCATAGTTTAATACATATCGTTGTAGCGATGCAAATAATCAAACTGAGTGGATTCATCATTCATTCATTCATTCATTCATTCATTCATTCGTTTATTACCTCCCCCCCTTGTAGAGCATAGGTTACTAACCAGCATTCTCCAACCAGCTGTGTCCTGGATTCACCGTTCAACTTCTTCTCAAGTCCTATTCATTATTTCCTTGTCTGTCTCCTATTCCCGGTATAATATGTTCTTTAGATTTCCTTTATGCCTTTGATCTTCTGAATTTTAATTTAGGACTTACCTTTTCCACGAAGTATGGGGATTTTCAAAATGTGTCCCATCCGCCTCCAAATGTCTTCTGATTTCTTCTCTAACTAGAAGCTAATTAGTTTGTTCTCTAATGCAATAGGTTGTTATTAATTGTGTATAGTCAATGGATCCGGAGTATGTTGTACAGACAACTGTTTGTAAGTACTTGTAACTTCTGAATAATGCTTTCCGTAGTTCTGTAAGTTTCATATCCAGCAACATGCAATAGGACTGGTTTGACGTTTCTACTAAAAATTCTGACTTTGAAGTTGACTGGGAGTTGCATTAAGTTACAGATTTTCTTCAAATGTAGAAATACTACCCTTGCCTTATCTTGTCAACCCATGTCTTTACATCTGCATCAGATCATATCCCTCCTTGTTTATTAGGGATGACGCTACTTCCCGGGTATCTGAAGGTTTCCACATCATCCACGGCTTTTTCGTGAAATATTATTTGGTTGGTGGTTCTTGTGGTGTGTTGTATCTAAAGCTCTTGCTTTCTCCTTATGTGCATAACGTAGGCTGAGGCGAAAAGTGTGTAAACTATAAGATACTTTAGACGAAGTATAGTAAATAATTTAAAAGGCATTTTTGAAGTTTGCTTGAAATCGTTAATTGTTCATCAATCTCTTTTACTCAGTCAGCTTGAATAGTGTTTAGTGATATGGTGAAGAACTTGACAACTTATGCTCTCTATATAACTATGTGCCTAGATGCAGTTGTAATTATAAACATATAGATATGGTGATGTTTTTAGTGATGTGTTGTTAATATGAATTCGGCTTTACGAAGCAAAATGGGTTAGAGACCTATTTAAAAACCAATAAGTAATAAAGAGCCACTCCGTGGTAGTGAAGGAATTCTCAGCCCTATACACTCAGGTCCTCACAAAATATCAATTTAAGAACCTTCAGGGTTTAGAGCCTGGACTTAACTTGTAGATTGATGAATCTGATATTTAACAGTTTATATTTTTAACTTCTATCAGTAACTACCACACACACAACATGGTTTAACACCAAATTACATATTGCAAATTAGGCTTCAAATTGCCACTCTTTGTGGTGGTGGTGGTGGTGGATGGGCGGGGGGAGGGGATAGTAACTATTCTAATAACCAACTTTTAACATAAGTGTTCGGAAGTATAATACGACGTACATTAAACACCATTGAGAAATGTGAATTGTTAAATCTCAATAGCAGCATCCTCATACAAAAACTTGAATACTCTGAAATCAATCATTATTAATGGAGTCATAATTACACATCTCTGAGAAAGCCAAAGCTATTCAAAAATTTCCAATTTTCAACAGTCTTTTCGTCGATGCCATTCTTAACTTGAGTGTTCAAAATGAACGCCGTACCTTATAAGGATTTCTCTTAGGCGTTTACATTAAATGATTTTTAAAAGATTATTTCGCTTGTTTTGAGTATATATTTAAATCGATTATTTTATTTTTATTATTTACATGTTTCCATCACCTTAACCTCCCACTAGACTCATGAACTGTTATCATATCATTTGTCATTTAGAAACTATAGTTGATTAACTGTGTATCTGTATCCTTAGTCCATAGTCATTATTGCTTCTGGGGACTGGAAGTCTGTTTCGTCCGAGAATGGGACCCCTTCATAAGTGTGCACCGTAGATTCCGACCCAGGGACTTTATGTTGTTAAACGCCTAAACCTCTACACTACTGAGCTGGCCAGCATCAGCGGTAAAATTTCCACTTTATTCTTAGATGCTCACCCAGTGGTGCAGAGGGTTGGGCGTTCGCCACCCTGAAGCTCCTCAGGCAGATTCTAGGGTGTGGACTGCTGAAGAGTCTGATACTAGAACGAAACGGCTGTCCGATGCTGAATAGTATTTTATTCTAACTCAGAAAAAATAAATAAAATTTATCAGCTAGACCATTAAGTCAACTTTCCACTTGATAAGATCAAATAATAAACTTGGTTTCATATCTGTTAACAGTATATTGAATTAGATAACTACCAAGGAGTTCTGAACTTTGAATGAAATAGTTATCCAGTATCAATTCTTGGTTTTCATTGATTGTCTATCCCAGATTAATTAATGATAACACATATTCAAATTCAATAATCCCTAGAACAATCAATTACAATGAATGTACTTTGTTAAAGTGAAAACATTTCTTGATAATACTTCTTCGAAGAATAATGACAATCACTGGAAACAACAAATTCATACTTCTTTTTTAATTAATCATTAACACGTCAGTGGGAAAGTGTAAAATGATAAACAGTAATTCCAGAGTACGACAAAAATGTTTTGTTTCAAGAAGTGCAGTCATTAACGACTAACGTCTTGAGATAAATAGTGGTGTAATACTGAAATGCCATGATCAACTAAGTTCCATCAAGATGGGTATGAAATAAGTATCAGAAATGTCAATGGATACATATGGCGAAGTCAATTTCTCCTTAATAGTTATAAGGAGCTTAAGTTCTACAGTACTATTAAAATAATGAATTCTGATCAGCATTTGGTTTTTATGAATTTCTGTCTACTTTGGTCATGATTTACTTAGCAGAATAATTTATGTACCGTTCATCCTAGGATATTTAGGCTTCCCAGTGGGTATTTGACCTTTATACCAATAAATGGACATCAAGAATTCGATTTCTTAAAGTAATACCTGAAATCCTGACGTGAACTGTGACAAGTGGTGTTAAGGCTAACCAAAATCAAACCGAATACCCACGATTAGATTAATCATGGCACAACACAAATGGATTAATGTTAGAAATGTAAGCTATTGGATGTCATTTCAGTAATCTGAATGTTAAGTTTTAACCATCAGTCTTGAAAGCTTTGAATGGATACTTTAACATATCCTTATGCTAGAAAATATCACACGATCGTTACTTTCTGAATTTCTATAGTTATCTCTAATGTAAATTACAGCATAGAATCTCTTCTCGAGTTGTTATTTAATCTAATAGTAGAAGAAATTTCACCAACTAGCTAGTCAACATAATACTTGTATATTTAAGTGATAATGATAATGTCAATACTTAAACTGAGACATAATTATTCAATTCACCGCTCCACCCACCTGTATCCATATCTTACATTTCTTGTTTAATAGACACAATCACAAAAAGTATCTGACCATTACATATGCTGTTATGGTTGAATACAATTGGTCATATCACGGTAAATTCATTACAGAAAATGATTGCTTTTATTATTAATGGATATCTTTGAGAATTTCAAATTTGAAGTCTCACACTATTAACCGACGACAGGTAATGCCGACATACTAGAACATAACAATTGACTAATATTTTGAATAATTATTTATGTAAAGTCAATCTACGTTAGTTTATGTCACTGGTTACTGTATTCTTCTTCCTCCTCTTCCGCTATACTCTCCCCCTTCAGCCTCATCTCATATATATATATACATATATCCATAGTATATTCACTATCATTCTAATCATCTCCATGGTAAACATCATGATTTACTTTTTGTTTTCTTTGTTTGTACTTTTTTTACTACATTTTGTTGCCTTCTTCTTTTTCACTTATTCTTCTTCATTTTCATTCAGATAACTACAATTTTTTCTTTCACTTTGATTAAAACTTAATTTTCTTGATAATGATCTTTCGATAAGAAAAAGAAGCTTCTTTTCTTTTTATCAAATTCTTTCCATAGATATTCTGTTTCTCATAATTATGAACAGTATTGATGAGAAGTTATGAAAAAGAAGAAGAAGAAGAAGAAAAAAGAAGTAAATAAAGTGAGCTGATTACTTTCGAGTATCATTTTTTTTATCTCGTTTCATTCTTTTTCTCTCTCGATTTAGTTTCTTTTTTCACAGATTTTTTTTTCATTAGATCAATTATTTCCATGCTGAAATTTGAAAGCGAATTCATTAGGTTTATTGTCATGTTTTTTTTCTTCTTCTTTTCACTGAATTTTATTATTTTTCTTTAGCCTTAAGGTATTAAGTTCTAAAAGAAAGAGAAAAGGGATAATGAGAAATATCAATACGTAATAAAGAAATTTATGAAGAAAACATTTTTATTACTTAAATCAAATTGGATTTATGCAGTAATGAGTCAGCAGATTTTGTCACTTCTTGAAAAGTTAAATTCTTTTATTGATGAAACCAGAAATTTTGAACATGCTGTGTAGACGACATACTTATCATCATCATCATCATCATCATCATCATCATCATCATCATCATCATCATCATCATCATCATCATCATCATCATCATCATCATCATCATCATCATCATCATCATCATCATGATGCCCAGAAGGGAATAATTATCTCTGAACTGATAACATGAACTCAGCTTTTACAAAATGATTTTTCAACTTCTTCGGTTCTTTCGTTACACTAAAAGTCATATTACTAGTAGTTGTTGATTGTGTAACCAATTATTTCCATTGGTCCTATATTTCTGTAGATATTTCGGAATCTTCATCAACATATGATACATATTTACAAATTTATCCTACATCCTTGTTGTATTAAGCTAATCTGTATTCAAAATAACTTCTTTATCAAATTTTTTTGTATAAGTTATTCACTCCATTTTGTAACTGTTAGGGATTCATAATCCCTAAAAATACAGTTGACAGTAATTGATTGTATTAATTAAATGTTATTGATTTCACTTAATGAATAATCATTGTAAATTGATTGATATAAAAATCGATGTATTTGAAAATACAAATTCACTGGTTTGCTAGTTCACTATTCTCTCGACTCACTTTTGCTCCACAATACAATCTTCCTACAAGCTTAGTCTTTTGTAATAAGTGCTGGCTGGGAGGGGAACAAGTTGCGGTATATGTCTGAGGTACAAGTATCAGAGATAGCGTTCGCTCTCACAACCCTCAAATTTCTAGCGACATAACAGTAACTTTGTTTTTGAAACATTATAGTTTTGTAAGCAAGTAATGGGAACTGAACGAAGCAGAATAGGTCCTTATTATGCTACTTAAATCTTCGTAAAACATAGTTATCAAGAGAAGGGATCTCTTTTCACTGCGCGACTGAGGAGTCCCATACTAGAATGAAACACTTGTCTTGCTCTCCCTGGTTTACAATGGTACCCTACTAATATCAGTCTGTGACGAATTCAATCAGCAAAATTTGATTAGTTGTTATGCTTAATTTTCATGGTTACCTAGTGTTTTAAATAATGAACTAGTTATTGAAAGAGAGGATTTATGAAACATGAAATTGTGTAATCATTAGGGTGGACGCATTATTATTGTAATTATCGTTAGATAAGGGCGGAGATATGTAAGTGAAAATAAAGAAAATTACATATAGACACTGTAGTAATGAAATGACAATAGTTGTCACTGATTAGATTCGTCATTAGATTCAAAAGCACTGAACAGCTGTTTTGTCCTAGTATGCGACTCTTAAATAGCAGTATGAACCTTAGACTCCACCCTAAGGTTTTCAGACTGGTAGACGCTTGACCCTCCGCACCACTGGACTGCCATCCAATCGTAAAATTCTCATTCCTATCAATTTTTGCTATAGTGCTCTGACCAAATATTGTTCATCGGTGATAGCTATCGCACTCCTGATAAGTATGACGTACACCGATCATAAATTCTTGCTAGAATAATTATGATAATAAGGGTAATTGTTATTATAATAATTGCAAACATGAATAGAGGAAAGGATGAGATACGAAGTTGCTGAAAAGTACTAAATAAAAAAAATCAGATATAGTGAACTCATAACTATGGTCATCGGTGAAGAAATCGATCTATCAGAATAGGTTTTGTATACACAGTTCAGACGTTACATTGTGGATAACTAATTCTTCTACAATGTAAAGTAGACTTAAGGTTCTTAGTTTATTTGACTGGATTTTGTAGATTATGTCAAATCAAGTAAACTATGGCTGAATGCTCAAAATCAGTCACTTCCTCTATTCTAGAATATTTAGGTAGATTCATGAACATTCAGCTTTAGATTCATTAACAAAGAAGACAAGAAGTCAACTGATTCATGTCAATAAATGGTATCCAATTAGATAGTGAAAAGTTATAAATATTTCTATTGCTTTGTCTACCTGATGTTTAGAATGTCTTCGGTTTAGATAGTACGTGGTTAATTGCATAGTTACCGGGGTAAATTAAGATTCCAAAAAGATTGACTTAACCGTATTCTCTTAGTAGTTGATATTTCTTTCAAAGTAGCTAAATACTGTTGATATTTTTTCATTTATGCATTTAGAAGGTTGTTTGAATAGTAGTCGGCTGGAAATTCTGATTACAATCTTTGAACGAACTTATGCATGAAATCTAAGTCCAGGGTTTCCTGTTAACTACAAAACAACATAATGCACCCCCCTCCGATTTCTCCATAAGTCAGTGATGTAGAATTATTTAGATTAGTAGTCATATCACAACTAGATAGATAGGATTCGCTCACAACTATAAAGGATTCAACTAACATCAGTTTAATCACTAGACAATGGTCAACCAATGAATATGTCTTTACAAGTCGTAGATTCTACCATCCACCTGTAGTTTGGCATTAAATATCATGTGCTATTTATATAGCAAACACCTTTTCTTATCCGATTATTAGAATAGGAAACTGTCAGTCGAATTAATACATTTGAGCATGAGGATTCTTACACTAGTAGTTACCATAGTATATTGTTACAAATGGCATTCTCTATATAGAATAATTAGTAGATTTGAAATAGTTACTAGAAATGCTAACTACTCATAAATAAGGTGATAATACAATGAAGAAGAGATCAGCATAATTATTGAAGAAATGTCAATTGTCTTTTACAGAGGAATATCAGTAAACAAAGAATTTACATTGAAAGAACAGTATCTTTTCCTTGATATTATTATTACATACAATAGTTAATTAGGTCAAACGAATCCTTTAAATCCTGATATCATGAATCGTTCTGAATCAGACAACCATTGATCACCTGGAAGCACTGGACAGCTGTTTCGTCCTAGTATGGGACTCCACAGCAGTGCGCATCCATGACCCCGTTGGGGATCAAACTCAAGATCCTCTGGCTCCGCGACGAGCGCTTTGCCATTGGACCACTGAGCCGGCTCCTAATGGTTGATATTTCTAATTCAGTCAATTCGTGCTACGTTTGTGCGACTACTTAAGTAGTTTTCATTGAATAGGGTTCAGTAATTCTGTTAGCTATTTTATAAGATTATGTATAGAGTGATAGACACATGAATTTATTTACTTGTTTTTAATCACTTGACGTCATCATTGATTGATTACATTTATATATTTTTTAAATCATTAATTACTATTCAGAAACTAATTAATCAAGTCAAATAAATTCAGTTGCTATGATGAAAATATTTCATGCAAAGAAAAAAAAACAATTTAATTTACAATAATGTTACGTCATTCACTAACACATTGAATTAGTCTAATGATCAATGAAAAATAATGGTTAATGTAAAAATCAATTATTGATAATTAGTGCATTATGACATTTTACTCAAAGTAGGGTGGGGGGGAGGGATGGTATTGGTGATGGTGGTGGTGGTGGTGGATAATATTTATATCCTGGGTGTATTCTTTTTGTTTTCAAAATTTTTCAAAAAAAAAATAATTAAAAAAAGACAAAACAAAACAAAAAATAAATTTTGTTTACTTTCAACTAATTATGATAGTGGTGTTATTTCTGTATGATTCTACTGTTTATGTTTTATTGACTATAGACTATATCATAGTGTGTTTCTGTTATTGTTATGATGTAGATTTAATTTATATTGGATCAGGGTGAGGGAATGGTGAGCAGAGGGAGGGGGGGAGGAATAATTTTTTTCGATAATAATTACATTATATAATCACTAAGTAGAAATCAATAGGACGAAACAGCTGTCCAGTGCCTTTAGGTGATCAATGGTTGTCTGGTTCAGATCAATTCGTGATATCAGCATTAATAAATTAACTATCTCCACAACAACCCCTTAAATGTAACTAATTATCAGCTCACTAGTGACTAGCTCCTTGAGGTAATTCCTGGAGTTCTAGTGTGAAGACGTGACCGGTGGAGTTCAATCGTGTCGGGTGTGAGACAGTAACTCACCGATGACAATGGATAAGATCGCGCAAATGTAACACGAATTGATTGAATTAGAAATATCAACCATTAGGAGCCGGCTCAGTGGTCCAATGGTAAAGCGCTCGTCGCGGAGCCAGAGGGTTCTGGGTTTGATCCCCAACAGGGTCGTAGATGCGCACTGCTGAGGAGTCCCATACTAGGACGAAACAGCTGTCCAGTGCTTCCAGGTGATCAATGGTTGTCTGGTTCAGATCAATTCGTGATATCAGTTAAAACAAATATCATATTTGTCTAGTCATTTGAGCTTTTCAATCTTTTTAACTTAAATTATAATTGGATAATGAATTCAAGTGGATTAACAATATTTTTATGTTATGTGATTGAACACAGTTGGAAAGTAGAAAGTAAACATGAATTTTATAAGAAATTACATTCACATTTTACTGATGAGTACTGAATAGAATGAAAATTAGATCATTTACATTAGATGATAGTTATAGTTATTTATTTCTATGAAAAATATACGATAGGTAGAAGCTTATGAAAATGACTACAGTTATGTTCTAAAAGTTAGATTAGATGCGTGCATTTCAGAGATTTTATAACAGGTACCTACTTTAAAAAAAACCTCATTTTTATTTCACAATCACTCTATTCGAATCTAGTGTTTAATTGGAACAATTACCTTTTCTTTTTTGTTTTCAAGTAGTTCTCTTACTTATATCAGTTCATGATGTAATACTTATTAAATTTGGAATAGGAATTCGTATGGAAATAATATTAATTAGTTCAATAACTTGCCAGCATAAAACATGGTACTTGTCAACAGTTAGTGAAGGAACTAATGATCCATTCGTAATAAGCATGTTAGGAATTGCCAATGGGACATGTATTATGATTGCAGGCTGATGGACTTGAGAGATGGTTATTGGTTTCTACTATACTGGAGCAATCAAGGCATACCTCAGAGGTATGAATAGAGTGAATATGAACCAACGAATGAAAGCTAAGACCAAGTTGTTTGCTGGTTGAAAATAATGATTTTATATATCATATAATGGACCAGTTAGTAACAGAAAACACACAACACATTAATGACCGAACTAAGGGAGTTTTTTTACTGATATCCCGATGATAAGGTCCTAATGAAGTCACAATAACTCGTGAAGGGTAACATATATGACAACATCTAATATGTCCAAGAAAGGCTTGCAATTTATTTAATACAAATAGGATGGTTACTAAATATTCAACGAAAGTAATGTAGTAGTATGGGTTTCGATATCACGAAGAATAGGCTCTGTACAGTGTGATTCCGATTCCTCGTCCCCGTAATAACACCAGTAAAATTCCATTTTACGTTATCAAAAATTTAAGAAGTTACCATTCAGCTGTTCATTTAAACTGAATTATTTACACTGACTGAGGACTAGGTAGGCTAACCATTGTTTTATTTGTCGTGTCCCTTTGATATAGATCGAATTCAACCGAACAAGCACAAAACCTAGGATCGAGGCAAGTTGCAATTATCTCCAATAGACAAATATTAAAAATTATTTTGTATACTACATTGAATCATTCGAATGAATGACTAAACTTTAACTTGGTTGATAAAGTTAGATCAAAACCCTGGACTGGTTATTCCCATCCCTAACTAGCGATAAATCAGTGTAAATACTCGATATGTTATCTAAATTTAATCCATATGTTTATCATGGGAATCCCCTAGACAAGAAATGTTGATAAAAAGTGTTTCACGACCGAAATCAGGAGTATAAGAGTAAATAAAGTTAACAAGCTCAACAAAAACAACTTATCAAAAGGCAAACTGATTTAGTACAATTGTACAATTGTATAAAGTTGAATTCCACATAACTTTGGTACAACAAGTAGGGCTTTGAAATCAAACCATCTAACTCAAATAGCATAATATCACTAAACTATAGCTTCAATGACATCATGTTAGTAAACTGTATCTAAAGTGTTATTCACATAGTGACTACTTTTAATATTTACATTTCTTTACAAAAAGTATAATCAAACATTTTACTATTGAAATGATTGATACTTAACCTGAATTGAATAAAATAGGGACTGGTAGTAAGATAGTCATTCTCTATGACTTGGGAGTATACTCTATGATATAAAATGTACTTTAAATGACAGTTTCACAATGTTTTACTGAAGTCATTTATCATAAAATGAGTTTAAAATTAAATGAATGCTTCTATTTGATAAATTGTCACCAAATATGCTTTTCTTTAGTGACTTCGTTTCTAAGAGTTCATTACACAACCACTATATTCTAGAATATTCAACGATCTTCAAAATACCAAATTATGAATAACAGCATATGATCAATAATTTCAGGGAATAGTTCCTAAGTTCTCTTGCTAAGATATGATCAGGGGAGTTCATTTGTGTGGGGATTTGGGAAGTTATTGGATGTTACTGAATGAAGTCGAGCAATATATGTTTTATGTTATGAATTCTAACCTTTTAATGCCAACACTGTTGTCTTAATGTTGTACACATGCTATGAGGCTTGGGGGTTATGGTTTTGAACTCCGGTAAGGATGTAGAAGAGCACACGTTAAATACTACAATATATAAAACTTTTCTGGTATATATCCCTTTGTTTTATTTTTCAATAGTCAGTAATCGTACTTCTATTTTACAGATAGATGAATACAGTATCCATGAGATAAACGTTTCGGCTTTACTAAAATAGAATGAACATTTGACTGAGCGAAAAAGAACAAAACATGTAGACATGTGACCACTACTTTGAATATCAATATGAAAGCATGCAAATGACAGATGAAATCTGTAGTATATCACATCTTAGAGAGTGATACATCTTAAGTGCAGTTAGTTACATAATTTGTTCAAACATGAACCAATAGATTTACCAAACTAAATATTATAGATGTATATTGACTTAGACTAGATACACTATAACAGGGATAGTATATCATGTAAGGGGAAAATTACATTTCTTGGCAGCAATAAAATGATCGACTTTAAGGGACAAATATTCACAATGATCACTTCATCTTTTAGTCATTCAGCATGCAGTTGAATGTTATGAAAATTGTTCAGTTTGAATTTGATATACGTAACTATAGAAAGTTATTCAGCGGTACTGGGCAGCTGTTTCGTCTTAGTATGATACACCTTAGAAGTATGTATCCATAACCCCATTAGGCAAATGAGTCTACATGCTTTAGATTTCGCAGCTACCCCACAATTGTTAGATAACTGAGTTAACTGAAATTTAACGTTTGATATTTTTAGTTTCAATGAATTAGCGATATATTTGCATGGTATCTTTATTTACTATCCACGAATAACTATTTCATATCTGATATACTAAAACTTCACTCATAAAGTCAGTCAATAGTAAGCCGATATTGACAGTTATTACAACGCCCAGTTACTTTCATCCATATCAAATTCACATTCAATCTGTATCAATTACAGTATATCTTATTCACATTCAAGAAATGTCTATCATCTTTAACGCCTTCAAAGAATAATTTTCTTCTTCTTTAATAGATCTAATCTAAATGTATGTTTGCTGTAAATTAAATAAAATAGTTCTCGCAGTTATTTATACTTAATTCAAGAGGTCATATAAAATTGTCACTAAAAGTAATAAATCACAGCCTACAAAATGTGTACTTTATGTAGTATGACCTAATTACTGAGTACAAAAAGAAACGTTATAATCACGTAAAACAAAACTAATAGTAACTTAGTTCATTTACATTATTTAATTTCATGTTAAATGGAGTGTATATACAAGTAGGTTGTAGGATAAAGACGATAGGTGATTTATGTTATTCAGGGAATAATTTCTTAGTTACTGTTATTATCTCAAGATGAGATGGCTGATTCTATTGATTGTGATTCACATGGAATACAATATCTACTGCTTGTTCCAGCCTTGCGATAATCTACTGCACAAACACGATAATTTGATTGAACGATTAAGGGTCAGATAGGTTAGGCACTAGCGTATATTCTAGTAATACTAAATGATGAATCGAACATACTGAATTTGAAGGTAAATATATAAGTCACAGTTGTTTATTCAGTCAATTGTGATTTGTCGCCTATTTGCCTGCACTGTCGGTAATTAATCGCCACATGCGTCTGTGAGATATGTCAGTCACATAAAGCTAATCAATGAATACAATATCTAGTTTGTTTATTCAACTGCTAAACTCATTATCAATGCCATTAGTAGTATAAACCAAACTTTTATTCATTTAATTATTTAAGTCCACACCATTGTGTTCATTTGAGTTTGGTGACATAATAAAGAAGCCTTCAATGTCTTTCTTCACATAATCAGTAGTATGTATATCAAACGGAAGTGAGATATCAAAATGAAAATTATCTTTTGTCAATGTAATGGGCAATTATAAATATGTCAGTTTAATATACATTGATTATGAGTGTATCAAAACAAAAAGACAGTTGTTATGTACTCATTTATGTCATTTGAGTTTGGCAGTTTAATGGCATAATTACACTTGTCACTGTAGACTAACATGATTAGTACTAACTTCACAAAGAAGATTATATCCTACTTATCTATTCTGTAAATGATTGTATTTGGAGGTTTTGTCGACATCATCAATCATTATATTTCTGTTGCATGTCTTATCTTACTACGTAACCTTTTGTGTAAAGATTAGTAAATGGGATATTTGTCGATAATGATTGTTTATTGATCAGAAGTTCTGTTTCACTGCTTTGATTTTCTCGGATCTAAAGTTTTAACGATATTTGTACACAATGATATGAGTGATAGCATGTCATTTGTTATATTACTTGTTTGTGTTTATATATTTGTAGATGAAAGAATCTTCCATAGTGATCAACTGATGATATTTATTCGATTAATAATGTTTCGACAGCGTTATTCAAGTCATATGATTAATGTTGCCCAGAACATCACTGTATGGATCAGAAATTGAAATTCAATGCAGAGCTTGTTGATCGTTAAATGAACAGATACACTGTCTTATAAATTATGAAACAAATCAACTTATCTGGAGAAATTTCGATCCTTCTTATATATCGTCATATTCTGTCGAATTAAGAAATACATTCACTTATTTTGTTTTACCAATAGGGGTTGTATACAGGTCGACGTCAACATGCTAACTATTGGAACAGTTTGTTAGTGCCGAAAGTTAATGAAAAGAGGCTATTTCCAGTTATTGACTATCGAAATTATTTAAATAGGACTGAGGTTTTCTTTTGTGATGGTGGATCTGAATTTCGTGGTAGTGGAGTCATGTCATGTTATATGACTTGTATTGGATGGATATGACCTGCTCACTAAATTGTATCGATTACAGTGTCTGACTTCGTGATAGTAGAATTCGGCTTTATCTATTAAGTTAATATATGAAGTGATCACAGAACCCTTGAGAGGCCTCACAAGGCCAAGTTCTGCTGTCGTCAGTTTTCCCACATATAGATTATATTCATACCATAATGATGCATAATTCCGGCTGCGAATAATGCTTCTAAGAAGTACATTTAAGAATTCGTCGGCTTTCTTGGTACAGAATAATTTTGGTACATCGTATTTGACTGATGGGCTACAGATACAAAATAACTTCCCGAAAAGTGAATAACACTGGCTCTTATTTTCTCATTATCCTTTCTACAATTAATTAACTTTTGATTGCATTAGAAGCTTGAGTCATAAACTACATGTAATAATGCGTTCCTTTTTGACATTCAATAAATCTATTATTTATCGCCGTCGGTGACGAAAAAGCTACTAGATGTTGTATAGACAGAAGTAGGCTTTTATCGGCCGTCATTATGTTCTGATTAACAGAATTCATATTATCTACCATAGTATGGCGCAATTTTATGAAAAAGTGTAATTAACTTATTCGAATAGTGACTGTTTTATAAACATTTGAGAGCAATTTCAGTTTGTGATATCAATTTTTTAAGTATTATTGTTATTGAATGACTAGTCATAGGAATCCATAGAGGAGAGGGAGGTACGAAGAATTTTTTTTTAATAATTAATGGGGTGAGAATTACACCTCAAAGACACCAGAGCGTAAAAATGTATTCACATTATAGACCACATTATAGACCAGCCCATTAAGACATCGAGGTTAGTCTGGATTATATCACAATCCTCCCACCTCCCCCGATTAATTACCTACATATTTTGTTGGTGTACAGTATCATAATATATTTGACTATGTGTAGAACAAGGTGATAACGTAACAGAATTTAATAAAACTAGGCGTTATTTGATAAATTTCACCAGCCTTGATTAGTATATTAACTGGATTAGAGTCCTTTGATGAGCTGTTGCCTTTGTTTTGTGTATTAATGTTGTCATTCAAACCGGGCTGTTGTATAATGTTAGCTTGTGTGTGCATATTTAGACCGATGAATGAAATGAAAGGTCATCTAAATTGGTTGTTTGCTCTAGCTTTACCGGCTTGTGGCTAAAAGTATTGGAGAACATTGATATGATACTAAGAACATTTGGTTATTGATAGAGGTCGTGTAATGCAAAATCACTTACAAAGATTGTGATCTCATTAGCTAAACGTGTTTCAACAATCTGAAATTGTCTGACTTGAGGGTGTATCGCATTCACTTTGTATTCCATTGTCATCTTATGGTTACAGTATATCATTAAAACAAATTTAGATATCGTTGAAAAACATCATGTATCCGTCTGTCTTCAATATATTTAAAAAATGCCTTATGCCTCCTGAAAAGGATCTATTCGTAACTGACAATGGGATATTCGCAGTTTACCTGATATTCTATAGATGAAGTCAAATGGACTATTTCAACAATATCTGTTTTGAACGTAAGGGAAGTTAACGTGTTGCTGTGTGAGTTCTGTCAATCAATCAATACATGTTACCCTTCATTGAGTATAGGCCACCGACCACCATTTTCTAACCAACTCTGTCTTAGACTCTCTTTCCTACTTCTTCCAAGTCCTATTCACTATTTCCATGTTTGTTCTATACACCTCCAGTGTTCTTTCCTAATTTCTTCCTCAGCTAGAAGCTATTCGATTTGTTCTCTACCACAGTAGGTTGTTACTGATGGTGTACAGTCAGCGAATCCGTTGTAAACATTCGTATCTTCTGAATGATGCACATTGTAGTTTCCCATACAAGTGTCATCTCCAGCTCAATACAATAGAATCGCGTAGATATTTATATTGAAAATGATGATTTTCATGTTATCTGACAGCTATTTTGAGTTGTAGACGCTCTTCAATTTTAGAAACTCATTCTTGCCATGTATTGTCAATCCGTGTCTTCACATCTATATCAAATCAGATCCTACCTTGTTTACTGATGATGCTGTTACTGCCCAGGTATATGAAAGTTCCCACATCTTTCATAACATATTCGTCAATTGCTATTCGGTTGTAATGTGATGTATCTAAGGTTCTTACTTTTTCCCATGTCTATGTTGAGACCTATTGATGGCTACGTAGGCTACTTCCCCAGTGTCCGTCTTCATCTACATCCGTTATTATGTTTGGGAATGAACAGCTAGGTTGATGATCAATGAAATTCAAATAGTCCACTGTATTCTGTGTTTCCCTTGAGATGCTGTAGTTTTCATAATCCAGTCAACTACTAAATGAAAGTGACATTAGAGTAAACAGCCTTATCTGACACTGCTGTTCACTTAGAATGAATTTGTGGGTTACTTATCATAAAATTTATCAGTAAATCAAACGTATACAATATGTATGTAGGGAAGTTATTCAAAGAATAATGTAACCTTCCATATAGTCTTACCTTATTTACTTTTCCTATGTGTGAAATATTAATGTTAAGCAAATAGATTGAATCTAAGAAGTAAACAGGTTAAGTAAACTTTTTCTAAACAGAAATTTTGTAAACTTGATAAAAATGTTTATTGAAGGACAAGGTTATATTTAATAAAAACTACTGAATGTTATTATGAATTAAAGTAGTATATTCAATCGTTTATATTATTTTTATATTCTGAATGAGTTAGATGCTCAAATTACTTACTTGATGATAGACTGATACGATCCTATACCAACCGAGTTGGTATATGCAACTCAACATCATATGTATAAAGTGTATTGAAATGAATCAGTAGAATGTCCTTAAGAATCTGAGACGATTTCCTAGGGTTTTATCTGTGAAACGAATCCCCTAGTATTGTTAATACAATTCATCAGTATTTTACTCTCCGCCGGTACTGTAGCAATAATACGCTGTCAGTTAGACTATAAAGACTTTAAATAAATTAGATGCTAACGAAGTTAATCTGTACATACTGGTCCCTAGAAGTTGAATGAAGTATTCTAAATCTTGAATGTTAATATCATTCAAGTGAACAATTGGGATTCAAAGTGGACCCGGTTTTGATTAGAGTGGTTGTATTTCCATATGCGTGACCTTTTCTTAATTTTCTTAAGTATATCCTTTCGTGGTAAGACTTTCTTTTACATAACATGTACTAAAGAAACAGAAAATTCCAGTCACTACAATTAGGGTTGATCAGGTTACGGAGTTACAGGATGATGTGACTTTATTGCGTATCCACTCAAGTTAGGCAACTATCCCATCTTAATTAAATCCAGTAGAGTTGAGCTACTAATCGACGTCAGTCCAGCATCCATAGTGTCATATTATTAACAAGTTCATTCAAAGTAAATCGTCACTTCTTGTTAAATAATGCTTAAATGTTACCTTCACTTCATATTTGACTAGTCATATCTGTAAACCAGTGTGCAATCTGTAATTATTGTTTATATTTTATAATGTAATCAAATAAACTAAGCCTTAGAAAAATATGGCATACGATCTTACTTTATTATATTCTCTAGTATATTTCTGGTTAGCGTTTTTTTTTAGCAAGTTTGATTTCTATGAAATGAGGTTACTAACCCCATACCCAACACTCCTCTTTATCTGGGCTTGGGACCGACAGTAACCCTGAAGGGATTCAGGGTAGAAGCCGAGGAAGAAATTAGGAAAAAACGCTAGAGATGAACAGAATATACATTTAGGAAATCAGTAAGCTATGACAGAAGATAATCACCGATTTGGAATTCTCAAGGCCAAGTGAAAATAGGAAGACCAAAGAACACATTACGTTGGGAATTGGAGACAGACATGAATGGAATGAACAGCACTTGTGAAAAACTGGAAAGGAAAGACCAGGACAGAGTTTGTTGGCGAATGCTGGTCAGTAGCCTACTCTTAATATGAGGTAACATACACTGATTGATTGATTAACTGATCTGTAGTATGTTCGTAATTTCGTTGGTTAAATAGCTTTGTTGGCGCAGAAGTGTTGATAGTTAGTCATTCACCATGAGAATAGAAAGCCCTGCATTCAATACGTAAAGGAGTCATAGTTACACACTGATACTGAAATGTTGTATAACTAGACAAAGTAATTAACTAATATTCCCTGAGTTTCAATCCAACCCAAAGGTGATCAACAAAATACAAAAAAAGGTTTATAACAAATAATTAGATTAATGTTATCCCGATGAGTAGACACTTTAAACTACTAACATTTCACAGCTTCAATTTAAGTCCCGCCTTCAAAAAAATTAAATAGTTGAATCAATTAAACTAACTTGAATTTAAATAGTACACAATAACAGATCATATCAAATACTGACTGTAAGACTTATCACAAAGATCACTTTGATCAAGTGATTGTGAAATATGTCAAAGATGTGTATACTGATGTAGAGAGAATTGGAGTAAAACAAGTGGGTGTTAAATATTAGTAATTTGATAGGATAAGGTGAATTTGTGAGTGTGTTTGTAGTGTGAGATTGGGGAGAAGAATTAGATGTATGATCTTTTTGAGAAATTATCCAATCTGGATGAATCATAAGTCCACCATTTCTATTTAGTGCAGTTGGGTTTAAGAATATTTAGAAAGGTTCAAGGTTCTTTGTAATTTGAAAAGACTTTCTGAATTATTTTGATGTTTATCATATCAGTTTGATGGTTATTGAATTGGTATACACCCATGGTGAAGGAAATTCAACTAGTCTATCTTTAGTTCCTGTTAGTATGTTAGGGTGGTTATAGAATATGCTATGCAGTTTGGCTGCAGTAAATGTCTTTTGCAACACTTTTCGTTGTGTTTTGGTTTCATTAATGTTGTCATCTAAGAAGGGCAACTTGAGAAAAGTCAGTTTCTTGAGGACAGTAACGTGTTTGGATTTTGTTTTAGTCGGAATCATGGGTAAGCGTTCATACTAAGCATGTTGCGAATTGTAGTTAATTCTTCCTCCACAATATCCTCAGAACATGTACAACTAGCGAGATGTATTAGACTTTTTACTAAATACCTTTTGTATCTTACCGCCACAGAACTGTAGAAATGAGTATACTGACAAACCGACGTTGCTTTTCAAAACATGCTTCTTTTTAATATACCATCTATATGATGTTTACAAACAAGATGTAATCATTTCTCTCTTCTAAAATAAAAGTGATTGATGGACAAACATTGTTAAATGTTTCAAATATACCATTCATGTCTATTTCATTTACGTAGACTATAGACGTATCATCTGTATGCCGAGAATAGAATGATAACGGGATGATTTCACTTGTGTATACTTTCAAAACGACAATTACCTTATTCACCATCATGTCTTTATCACTTTATTGGTAAGTCGTAATTTTTTTTGTGAGCACATTAATTCAACTGATTCAATTGTCATCTTTTGAAGGCAGGACTTAAATTGAAACTTTTTAACGACAGTAGTTGAAAGTTTCTACATATTGGGATTGTATTCATGTATTATCTATTATCAACTATTCAAATGAATTAAAATGAATTTGATTGATCATAGACTGAAACTTGTCAGCCTCTGTAGCTAAATATGCATTGTGAGTGGATTGACTCGATATAGCTATTAATCACAAGTAATGTTTAAGTTGGATTATGACTGTTAGACGAAATCCAGGACACGCGTTTTGTTCTATCTGGGACTCGTCGGCTGGATGTATCTACATCCCATTGTTGATATTCAACCTAAACATTACTAATTCAAATGAACACTCCATTTCTATCAAATTATCAAATTAACCTTTAGTGTAAAACAATTTGTCCGTTTGATAAATTTTGATAATGCAATATAAAGACGAAGTATATCTTATGTGATTATATCTCGTCAAGTCGTCTTTCGTTACCTATTCCTCTAGCAACTCTTAAAGATTTATTATTACTATACACAGACAAAGTAATATTCATATTTGAGGGTGAATATTTTCGGAAAATAAAAGGAGTTGCGATGGGTAGCCCTTTAGGATCATTGTTAGCTGATGTGTACATGGCATATGTGGAAAACCTAGCCAGAGACTCAATAGAAGAGATGTATCTTTAAAGGTAGTATGTTATTGATATCCTAGTTATTTGTACGAAAATCGATGACGCAAACAGTTTACTAATTGAACTGAATACCATTCCAAATCATATAAGTTTATCCTGTGAAGAGAAGAATAAAAACTAACTTCCTTTCTTAGATATTAATCAACTGGAGGGATGATGGCTCAATCTAACTTTTTGTCTACAGAAAATCTACATGGACTGGACAGTACATGAACTTTCATAGTTATTGTCCGGGGCAGTATAAAAATAATCTAGTAAAAGCTTTATTTAATAGGATCAATCGTATTTGTACTTATGATAAGATTGAGGAAAATGAAAGTCTGCTGACAGTAATGCTAATGCTAAACGAATATCCAAAAAAATTCATAAATCGATAGAAATGTTGCAGTATAGTGAAACCTACTGTATTTCTAGCACTTAAAAAATCAGTCTATATATGACGTTACCTTTCAGAGGTGACTAAAGTGTAGGGCATTGATTCACAACAAACCTAAATAGCACGTAAACGAATGCGTCACATCCCATTGTGTCTATCAATTAACGTGTATGTGTAAACACACATACATAGGAAGGAGCGATCGTGATCTGAATGTAAGGGTAGCTGAACACATACTTAAATGGCTCCAAAAACAAATGAACTCAAAGGGAAAAATAAAAGTACAGGATAAATAACCTTCGTTGTCTATTGCTGAACACTCAATTGAGACAAGCCACATAATTGATATCAACTCATCTTTCGTGTTGTTGTATAAAAGTGCTTTAGGATGTATATTAAGGTTTGTTGAAGCCTTAGTTATACGGAAGTTCAATCCCCACACGTTGTTTGTTCGAAACAATTTATACTAACCTACCTTGGTAGAGTGTGATTCACACTAATCTCTTTATTAGTCTTGTTTACTTAACTTGTACTCTTAATTGTCTAGTGACCTTTTTATTTTTAATATATAAATGCCTTAATAAGTGTATGCGATCAGATTGTTCGAAATGTATTGCGAAAATACATCAGTTAGCATTAGGGCGTTGTTGTGGAGATAGTTTATTTGTCAATCCTGATTTCACGAATTGATCAGAATCAGACAACCATTGATCACTTAGAAGCACAGGACAGCTGTTTCGTCCTAGCATGGGACTCGTCAGCAGTACCTCTCCACGACCCCATCGGGGATCGAACTCAGGACCCTCTGTCTCTGCGACGAGAGCTTTACCAGTTATCTCTGATAAACTTCTTATTACATTATCAAAATTAAACTGTAGTGATGACGTCATCAAATGATTTTTTCCCATTATAAAAATAATCAATATAAAATTAAGTTTTCGGTTTTTTCTTAACTTCATTTCTTTCAATTCCTTATCAGAATTTTCTTTGAGTACTACTACATAACTTACACATTATACATCGAATTAGTTTGATACTCATTAGAAAAAAATTTATCATTTCACTTTGAAAAATGGAATTTAATGCTAAGTAAGAGAAGGAAGAAACAGAGAGAGAGAAAGATAAAGTAAATTACAGTTATTTTACTTTCCATAAAAGACAGAATAAATCTACTTAATCGTTTCTACTGTACCATACCATGCTCGCCCTTGCCCCACCTCCAATTCATTGTACACTATCGTTCCTTCATCATATCATTTAAGTTTTTGATGCCCTAAAGCTTCAATTCTTTTTTTTTTTACTTTTTCATTTTCATTTATTTTCTTCAATGTTCTTGTCTAATAAGTTGAAAGTGAAAGCATCAGCATAAGATACTTTAAATCTCATTAGAACACTTTATGTTTTTTTTATTGATTCGAATGTAGAAAAAAATGAACGAGAATGAAAAATTAGAACATAAATGGCATAAATTTAACACTATCACCCTCACTTATTTATTTGTTTCCATGCAAGTAGAAATTATCATTTCAAATATATAAAACCTGAAATGAAACAAAATTTATAATCCTTAGTGAAATATTTTATTTTTTCTGTCAATTATTCACAGAGAAACTTGGTGGTGGTGGTGGTTGTGATGATGGCAGTTCAGGCAATTCTATGTAGATTCATTCATTTTAGCATGATTACATGCATACATACATGTAAGCATTAATACTTATACTCATGTATACATTTACATAATGACTGAATTGTAGTGTAGTAGATTAAACAGGAATTATTGTCGATGTAAACCATCAGTGAAGTGAATTCAATGAAGAATTCAAAAATGAGAATAGAATTCAACAAAAATGTATATGTTATGTAGTATTTCACTGAATGCTTAATTTTTCTATTATGGTTATATCTATCTAATCCTTGGAAAATGTTTATTTGAACTGTCGTCCGTTTACTTATTTACACTAATCATAAGTAATATCATGATTTCTTAGAAGTTTTTATTGTCTTTTTATTTCTATGCTTGTGATGTTGTTATTCTAATGAGTATAGATGGAATAATAAAAAAAAAAGAAAAAATAAAGCGAGTTGGTAAGAACTAAAGAAATGGCGAGAGGGGGGAGAGATGGGGATGAGGGGTGGAAGGGGGGGGGTAAAAATCAACAATTTCAAAAAATCAACATACATGAAAGTATCTATAGAAAGAGATTTATTTTGTCATATTAGAAGTAAACGTTTATATCAGCAACAATGCATACAAATATGTTTGTTATTATTTCTTGTCTTATTTTATTTTTTAACATTCAATATTTGATTAGGTTCCATGTCTAGAAAAGTGATGATTACTTTAGTAAAGTTGAATATTCAACTAGAAACATGATTTAACTAGTAAGAATATGTATTGTAACTGAACACAACTATATCTAGGCCTATATTGGTAATGTAAACTTTGTCAGTATACATTCAATGCCTTATTATATGAACAAAGAGTTTTGAATATTGAGTGATTGTTCTATTTCAACTATTTGTTCATTTGAATGTTTAAGATTATCAACTTAGCATGTAGTAGCATATAGAATAATCAGATAATCATTATCATGTTGTTTTACGTTCAAGTGAATTCCATCTATTAAACTGTAATCTATATTCATAGATCTGTGCAATTCATTATCATGGTCCATAAGTCATAGATGTGTAATGCTGAAATGTCCCATACTAAGACTAACAGCTCTCTAGTGCTTCCTACTGATCAAGGGTTGTTCTAGTTTAGACAAATTCGTTATATAAAATTCCCAATTATGATCGATGGTCGTTAAATATTTAATAATCTTTTTAAGAAAACCGATAGAAAGCTTTAGGATAATAGCTTGTAACTATACATAATCATTAGATATGTATATTTAAACTACTGAAAAGAATGAAATTTCTTGTGTAGTTTGATATGGTGCAATAATCACATTAAACTACTGGGAACTTTAGTTACTACTTAAATAATGATGATATTTACACTAATTGAATACTTATTAGTAAACATTGCATGCATTATAAACTTCAAAGTTGATCATATTCTATTATGATTGTAGATACACCCTTGTTAAAAGTCACAAACTAGTCTATTTCTTTATGTCCAGAGGTATTCACCACTGTATAAATGTGTTCCTGTTACCGATTAGTGGACTCAGTTAATTAGTATGTCACAAATTGATTGGAATTAGAAATGTTGATCATTGTTTACTGACTCAGTTGTCTAAGTATTAATCGTTAACTATGAAGATTGGAGGTCATGAATTAAATTACCAGTGAGGGAACATACGTACACTGGTAGGGTGTTAATAATTAGGAGAAAAAACCCTTCTATTAAGTCTTATGAAATAAGAAAACTGTATTAAAGTTTCTTGTGAACAAATAAACTAGCTTGTCATACTGATTTCATATAGTTACTACTTTATGTAAAAGATGAAGGAAAACCCCGTTTAGAGACTAAAGTATGACATCTTCACAACCATGCTGACAGAACCACTTTCATTCATTGACCAGGCTGACACTTTAATGTATATTCATTATTTCAGCTGCTCCAGTAGAAAGCGATTTATCGGATGTCGTATACGATATATATAGGTGAACTTTATTGTTTGAAAGTAAAATGCTATCTATGAACTCTGAATGTTCTGGTTTAAATTTTTGAGTCTGGAGAGCTGGACTTAAACACGCCTCATTTCCGGTAGATGAATTTCATCTGGCTTCAGTGATATACAATAACTATACACACAAAAATGTGATAGTATGTTGTAAGTCCACTAGCTAATAGTTCAGAATTATCACATATTAATAAAAGATTTAAATGTTGAATAACATTGTAAAACATGTAAAGATATCCTCCACTTTTGTAAATATCTTGTACATGGCACTTTCACTTATTTCCCACTCACTTAGTATGTGTTGCATTCTAGAGTGTAGCTTTTTAGTAACGACATCATTTCAATCTATTTCTTTTGTTATTTTTGTGTTCTTCATATGGCATACCGGACTGCAACATACTGAACATGTCCATAACAAATGACTGGAGATACCTCAAGACTGATTGCCGAATTGTCAGGGTTGAGCGATTTCAACAGACTAAAGTTGTAGTGTGATGCACTATAATTAAGGTTGTTTGGACTAAAATTACTAGATCACAATTTATTGTATTGTGGATAGTTATGTGCTTTGTAAATGTATCGTAGTCACCACGAGGAACTGAATTCTGTCCAGTGTAAAGTCATTAATACTCACTACACAGAAGTTCAATGCCAGGATGAAACAGCTCGTTCTGCATCCCTTGGTTTATAACGACACCTCATCTGAAATCAATCTACTACGAATATTGTCCTGAAAATGAGATTAATCTCCATGGCACAACTATAAATTAATCAAATTTCAACCAGATGTTAGTATATCAAACTAAATAAAAATGTGGGCATTGATTTATTCTGTGTAGTTCAATTTAATTGGCTGAAGCACCTGGTTATATTGTACTAAATAGCCTAAATAGTTCAGGATCTATCCTACCAGATTGCTGCAAGTAGTTTCCTAATGATAAGGACACTTACGGAGTACTTGGTGACGAAAAAAAGACAGTGAATCAGTTTATAATATAGCACGACTAACTTTAGAATGTTCCTGAAATGCTAATGAGAAGTCATGACTGATGGAGATCAGACTTGTCGACAGTGAGACAGTTATCACTGACGACGATTGATAGTCATCATGCTATATCAAAAATTGATAGGAGTTAGAATTCTACCATTGGATACCGGCTCAGTAGTTCAGTGAATTAGGCAATCACTAACCCCAAACACCTAGGGCAGAATCTAGAGTGGGCACTGTTGCAGAGTACCCATACTAGGATAAAACAGTTGTTTAGTGCTCAATGTTACTCTACCAACATCGGTCTGTGATGTATTCACTCAACCAAAACCATAATCTCCACAAATGACAATCTTAAGTAATTTCATGTTATAGTATAATCAACTATTGTCAAACTTAATAATGAAATCATTAATTGGCATAAATCATACATTAATTCCTTTCATTTTCTTTTCTTTTTTCTTTTCGATGATCATCTTCTCTTCACATCAACTATTCACTTGAATAGTTCTCCTGTTTCATATTGTCACTATGTACTATTTTATTTTTCTTACTTAAAGTATTTTATATGACAAAATTGAAACGTTGATTGCATGTTTTAGTAAAATTAATGTGAAACGTAAAAATTTTTTAGTTTATTGTATTGAATTCTATTCATATGCTTCGACAGTGTATATATGCTCACACACACACACCATGGCGTTGACTCCCCACCGTAGATATCTATGTGTACAAAGGGAATATTGGTTATCACTAAGGTTGTTGGATGAAATGCACTCATAGATATGATTACCACCTCACTACCTCTGCCATACACATATACATACATGGATACCTATACAGATATATGCATACATATTCGCATAGATGAATAGATAGTTATTCTTCTATTTGGCATAAATTAATACTTATACACACTTGATTGAATGTTTATTACTATTAGTAATGTTTACTATGAACAGCTGGACAAAGTAGTAACTATTAGGTAAGTAAAATACATGATACTACTACTACTGCTACTACTGCTACTACTATTACTACTATTACTACTACTACTACTACCACTACCAAAGAATGACAATCAACAGTCAATTAATTTATCAGTGAGAAGGAAAAAATACACGTTGAAATTAATCATCTACGAGTATATAATCTGTAACGTAGTAAGAAATGACAAATTTTCTCTAACTTTATGATTTGTATTATTACATAATGATAAATTAAAATGAAACATGATCAATGAAGTTCAGTGTAAGACAGTTATTTAACAATGGCATTGAATGAGGAAGCTTAAAGTATTATGAATTGATTAAATGTAGAAATATCAACTAATTGATACTGAATCAATTGTCAAAGGGTTAAGCACTTGCCTCAAGATGTATGCAAATTGATTATGTGTCTGTATAAGTAGATATAAAACACCATTCAATACTTCATTTTAATGGTCTTATTTTTTTATCTGTGCATCTTCCGAAGATTGTATAGTGTTAATTTAAAAGTGTGTCTAAAGAAGATACAGTCATATTGCACCTACTTAAAAGTATCTTTTTCATGAATGTGAATGGATGGATGACTTCAAAAGAGGATCCAAGTCAAGCAGAATGTTAAGAATTCACAAGTTATAGAATTGAACTATTGACCTAATTGAATGATTCTGTAGATAGGCAAGTAGAACAGTGTTTAAAAATGTGTTTTGAGACAAATAGCTTAACGCGGTCAATGCGTTCCGCTCTATTGAAGCAAGTAGATTTGTAGATACACACTAACATGTTTAAAAGCAAACATTTGTTCCTCGTAAATCCACAAATAAAAAATAGATATGAGAAGATAATACGAAGTGTGGTTGAATAGATTTATCTCAAGTGATTTTGAAAGTCTATTATTAGTAATCTCCCTTAAGACATCTTTTAAGTAAATGTTTATATAAAAGATCTTTCCTTTCTCCTTCTTTTAATGGTTGACTGGATCATAAAAACCTCAAAATCTCAGGGTGAGCATGAAATACAGTGCATAACTCGGATACAACTAAACGATTTGAACTTCGCAGACGACCAACCAAACTCTTTATTCTCTCCCTTAAATAGCAACAAATGCAAGCAAAGACGGACGGTTTAACAGTAGCCTCTGCAACCAACAATAGTTCTCAACAGAGACAAGGGAAAAGGTAAGAACCTTAGATACATCACATTATAACCGAATAACAATTGACCAATAAGCTATGAAAGATGTGGGAACTTTCACATACTTGGGCAGTAACAGCATCACTAGTGAACAAGGGAGGATCGTATCTGATACACGTGTGTCAACACGAATTGACTGTGCAAGGAAAGGGTAGCGTTTCTACAACTGAAGGATATCTACAACTCAATAAAACCGTCAGAAACTACCAGAGTCACTATTTCAATACAAACATCAAAACAGTTCTATTGTATAGAAGTGAAGATGAAACTTGGAGAACAATAAAAAGCATCATTCAGAAGCTACATGTATGTATAAACAGTTGTCTACATAAGATACTCTGGATCAGTTAATCATAAATTAACAGCACCAACCCACTGTGATAGAGAAAAAACCAACTAGCTTCCAACTGAGGAATATATTAGAAGAAGATATCAGAGGTGGACAGGACGCGCATTGAGAAGATCATCAAATTGTGTCACAAGATAAGCCCTAACTTTAAATTAACAAGGTCAAGTCAAAGAGGAAGACCAGAGGATACATTAAGCCTAGACTTGGAGTCAGGCATGGAAATAATGAATGGGAGTTGGGAAGACGTAAAAGGGATAGTCCAAGACAGAGTTGGTAAAAGAATGGTGCCTGGCGGCCCATACTCCATGAGGAGTAACAGATAGTGATTGACTGATCAACTGTAACCGATCTTCTTTGGTACAATAGACAATTTTTAAAGTCACTACTTTACCATCATAATTCAGTCAGTGGAACTCATTGGATAGCTGTTACTAATAAATATCATACTCAATTTAATCAGTTTGTTAGCAACTGTATCATCTCTGCAAATGCATTTCATCTTTGAGGCAAGTTAACTAATCAGATTTCTCTTTCGATTCAAGAGAACTTAATTTTCAAAATACATCTTATGATCAATTCAGATTCGTTCCATGTATGTTCTTTGAGGAATAAATATCTTCTACAGTTGTCTGACGATTCTATTCAGTTATAGAATATTAAAGACTATTTAGTGTATGAAAAAACTATTAATGGTACTTATGGTTTAATTTTTCATTAAATTACTTAGAAAAATTAGTGATAATATTCTTATTGACATTTGCAGTGGGAGTGGTATGTAAGAGGAGAATCAAACTTTGTTTTAGCTTCTTATCCTACTTATCAACATGAGAAGATAACTTCAGATGATTAATTAACATTTGGAAAGAACAATCAGTGACAGCCTATGACAGAATTGGTTAGAGAATCCTAGGCGGTTGCTTATGATCTACAAGGAATAAAAAGCATTGATTAATTGATTAGTTGATTAACCAACACCCTAGGCTGTAAACATTTTGTACAAGGTAAAAATACTTAATTAAAGTTTCTTGATTTCCAACAGTACCTCAGTTGACATTTTAAACGTATCAGCAAATAACTTGTATTGTGTTTTATCAAATGATAGTTCTTAAACCATTATTGTGTGTAAACACCTGATTTCTCTCGTTTTTCTTTTGTGAAGATTTACAAAATTAGGTTTGTAGTATTTAAGTTGAAATGTGACTGGTAACTGGAATCCAGGACGTGCATTTTGTCCTATTTGGTACTCGTCGACTAGATGTACCTGAATAATAGCTATATCGAGGCAATCCGCTCAGAATGCACATATAGCAACAGAGACTGACCAGCTTCAGTCTATAACAGATCAATGAGAATATATAAATTCATCCTAATCAGGTTTGTTGTGTTTGAAACAATAGGTGACCTTTTGAATAACACATTAATATTCAACTGATTGAATGTCACAGACTGATGTTGGCAGAGTACCAAGTAAAACTAAGGAGCACTGAACAGCCGTTTTGTATAAATGTGAAACTCCTCAACATTGTGCACTCTGGATTTCGCCCCCCCAGGAGTTTCAGGTTGACGGTGAACACCTAACCCTCTGCACCACTAAGTAGAATTTCCACTTCCATCTATTTGTGATGGTTTTTAATGGTATTCTGCCAACATTAATCCTTGACATATTCAATTAATTAAAAATACTAATCTCCACAAAAATAACTATCTCAATGGAACTACTTTCATATTTACAGTGAAGTTAATTGAAACTACTTATTGTTTTACTTGAGCGTTCGAAACGAAAAACAACAGTTTTCAGTTTTTCTGTAAACAATCAATTGACTTTTCCTAAACAGTGTGAAATACAAATTCCACTGATCGTTACAAGATGTATCCATTAATATGTCATGAATTTAAACAATAGACAATTACAAATCCTATAGGTTATAATTTTTCATCGGTTCAAGATGATCTGATTACTTTGTAGTTACTGTAATAGAGAATTGTGAACTAAGTGCATATTGATCTTTCATATCATCTATGTTTTAGTTTTTCTTATTTCTATGAATTAATATATTTTAGTCAATCATTCAAGCAAATACATTATTCTCTAATGATCACTAAACACTATCCTGAATGACTGTCAACATGGATTATGTAAGTTGATCAATAGATCTATCCTCATAACTTTTTCTTCTAATATTGATTAGGTAATTTGGACTAATCAATCATGGAAATATAATTTACTCTAGTGAAAATGTTATTTTCACAAGTAAACTAAGTGTAGTAAACATTAGAAGTGAAATGTATTTCTAGTAATGGCCATAATGTTTATTGTTCAATTTGTCAGTGTTTAGAAATTATTGATGGACGTCAATGTAAATTAAGCATACTTCAAGTATGATAGACAGGAATTCAATGGAAATGTCAGTAGGGAAGGAGATAATTCCTTTTTTATTTTTTGTATTAACCTTATTGTTGTATTAAGTCATCGATATATAAACAAAGAATATGCATTTTAAAAATATTCTCATTAGATTCTATAATTTTAGAATTCGAGACTAAGTCAGTCAATTAATCGATGACTGTTATCCCACATGGGACATAGACCGCCCACCAGCATTCTTCAACCAACTCTGTCCTAGGCTTTCCTTTCCAGTTCTTTAGAACGGGCTGTTCATTTTTTTCATGTCTGCCTTTAATTCCCGAAGCAAGGTGCTTTTTTGGTCTTTCTCTTTTCCTTTGGCCTTGTGGAATCCAAATTGGTACTTGTCATGTGACATGGTTTGATGATTTCTTCAATGTATTTTCTGTTTATCTCTAGCGTCTTTTCTTAATTTCTTCCTCAGATAAAAGCTAGTTGGTTTATTGTCTGTAAAGTAGGTTGTTGCTGATGGTGTCTGGCTAACGAATCCGAAGTATCTTATGTAGACAACTGTTCATAAATACTTGTTTCTTTTAAAGAATGTTCATCGTAGTTCTTCATACAAGTTTCATCTCCAGCTTCATACAATTGAACTATCTTCACATTTGTGTTGAGAACTCTAATTTCGATGCTGACTGACAGTTGATTCGAGTTCCATATGTTTCTCAATTGTAAATACGCTGCCTCTGCGTCACATTATTAATCCATGTCTCCATGTCTGCAACAGGTCCTTGTTGTTATCAATGACGCTGCCCAGGTATGTGAAAGTTTCCACAACCTCCAGAATTTCTTCGTGAAGTGTGATTGAGTTTGTGCTGCTTGCGATGTGATATACACTGTCCGTCTTCATCTACATATATTGCTATGTGTGGAATAAGAGTACTAGGTTATCTGCGAAGTCCAGATCGTCTAGTTGCATCCATGTTGTCAACAGAAATTAGTAATTCAACGGAATGGCTATGTATGAAGGCATATCAATTTACATATACAAGTTTATTGGTTGTTACGAAATAGATTACACTTGTTGCATGATAGTGAGTATGTATCTGAAACATATATCTGAATACCGATCTGCCTGATTGTCAACAAGATTATGTAGGCTGATGAATAAATTGATTCTTGAACACCTCATAACTTCTGAATATATAGTTTCATCAGAATTACCCTTTCAAACTGCTTATAAAGTAAAATGAATTAGTTTGAGTTGAATTGTGAATGGCAAGTGGAATCCAGGACATACGTTTCCTCGTATTTGGCCTTCGTCAGATGAATGTACCTGCATACCAGTACTGATATTCATACCTGAACTCAAAATCAGTATGTTTCATGCCAAACGCCACCAAGTTCACCACTGGACTACTGAATCTAGTGTGAACATCAATGCTGGAATACAGGTATATTCAGCAGATGAGTCCCAAATAAGACGAAAGACAGGTCCCTAGATTTCTCTTGTCAGTCACAATCCAATTCAGATAATACTTGTGAACTATTGCTGTATCGAGGCGATTCACTCAGGATACACTAAAGCAACAGTGATTGCTCAATTTCAGTCCATGATATATCAACGAGAAGATGCAAATACATTCTAATCATAAAATAAATTAGTTCTAAAGGTATACAAATCAAAAACATGTATGTTTGTAGAAGATATATGTTCGAATTATCCCTTTATCATGGTCTTATTCCTCTCCCATGTTCTTCAGGTTTATAATTCAATTGTTTGTGACCTCTTATTCAGAATTGTTATTAAGTTTCTCATGTATACGAAGGTATAGAAATGAGTACACTGTTGCTTTCAGCGGTTTTATGATTATGTTTCCTATAAACTTCCCATCCGGCCTTTTTGTCAATCAGCTGTTTAAACATAACTGACGTATACATGTAAGTAAATGAGTTGAGCAAAATGTCCCTTACTTCATTACTGTTTAGTTCTATGATGTGTCAATAATAGTAATATATACATATAAATATATGTTGGTCGATTACTTCCTTAGATTTGAAATCTATTATTTGTATTCGTCACAGATTAATATTCGTTGAGTACCACTGAAAACCAGGAAACACAATGCAGCCGTTTTGTCCTAGTATGGGATTTATCAGTAGTGTGCAGCCTTGATTTTCCCAGGAAGATGAACCCGGGCACTACAGGTATCAATGTTCACGCCTAGCCATCTACATTACTAAACCAGTCGGAGTTCGGAGGTAGAATTCCCATTTCTACCACGATTAGTCAGTTTGATCGGGTATAACTGTCACATTCTTGACAAGTTTGAACTCCATTAGTCATAACTTCTCAGAAATACTTCAGGAACATCCTGAAGTTAATAACTGGTGAGCCAATTAACGTAATCGAAATGAAGTGGTTTTATAGCGAGAGGTATTCAATTTAGTTGTTTGTATTCGTCAGAAACTGATATTGGTTGAACACCACTATTGAGAAGCCCCATATTCGAACAAAACAGTTGTCCATTACTCCCTAATTTTCAGTAGTACTTTACGAACATTAATTTATAGTGAATACAAATAACTAAACTTAGTACCGATCTCCACAAAATCATATCAACGTCCTTCAGTTTTTCAAGAAAGTCTGAAGTTATTAAACCCAATTTCAACTCCTCCCCCCCCATACCAACTGAGTATCTATGGTAATTTGGAAGTACATTTAAAAATTAAACTTTCTACTATAAAGAAACAGGTATTATGGTTACTATAAGTCTCTACAATAATTCATTCCAAATAAAACCTACTACTTTTCTACGTGGAATGTTAGTAAATTATGATGCTACATTCTATCTTATCATGAATTTCTTAATGATTATTAAGTGTTTTTTATTAATAAATTTTAAAGAATCTTCTATACTGTGATCGACTGTTTTCATATGAAACGGCTTTTCAATTTGTACCGATGATTTTGTTTAAATAAACAGAAATATCGATAGAAGAGCAGATTGTCTTTATTGACAATCTAGATTTTATAGTTCCTGTAAGTTACGGCATATCACGTAGACTTTTTGACAACATACCTCATATGAAAATTCCTTTACTATCCGTTTCATCTTGGTATATTACTTGTCTTATTTCTTGTATACTTAATGTTTTCATGTAAACACTTAATAACTTGTAATGAAAGAAGTAGACTTAGAATGACAACTAATTACATAAAAAAAAGAAGCGTAAAGAAGTAATTGTAAGTTGATTTTTAAGAATCAGTTAATTACCTTTCATGATTACGTAATAAGAGAATGAGGAAGGTTATTTTAATTTTATTACATCAACTTGATTACATATGAGTGGATACCTTTACATACCTGAGGAGCATCATCGATGAACATGGAGGATCCGATGCAGATGTAAAGGCAAGGATCGGCAAAGCAAGACAGCATTCCTACAGTTGAAAAATATATTGGACTCCAAACAACTGTCTACCACTCTCGAAGTCAGACTCTTCAATTCGAACGTCAAGTCAGTTCTTCTCGATGGAGCTGAAACGTGATGAACTACTGCAAACATCCTCAGGAGGGTACAGGTATTTATAAACAACTGTCTACACAAGATACTGAATGTCTGCTGGCCGAAAACCGTCAGCAACAGCCTACTATGGGAGAGAACAAACCAACTTCCAGCTGAAGAGGAAATCAGGAAACGACGTTGGAAATGGATAGGAGATACATTACGGAAATCATCAGACTGTATCACGAGACAAGCACTAACTTGGAATCCTGTTGGAAAACGGGAGAGAGGAAGGCCAAAGAACACCCTGCGTCGAGAACTGGAAGCAGACATAAAAAGGATGAACAGTAACTGGAGACAGCTGGAAAGGATTGGTGGGGACAGAGTTGAATGGAGAATACTGGTGAGCGGCCTATGCCCCTCTGATAGGGGTAACAAGCGTAAGTTAGTAACATATGAGTAACTTTAAAATTAATCAGATTATTATTAGAAATGATTGTTGAACAATAAAAGTGAAATAAAAATGAAAATGTAAAAAATAAACAGCTTGAAAGTTGGGCGGTATATTTGACGTTGGTTTAGTCGCCAGACCAAAGAAAGTAGCAACACAAACATTTTATAAATGTCAAGATCAAGTTGATATAACTAGATAAGTCTCTTCTGTTCTTAGTAAATGATGTTTAGAAGTAATGAATAAATTCAATGGTAAATAGTATATCAGTTAGAATGCTAAATTAACACGAACTTTATTGACAGTATCAACTAAATTTATGACAGTGGGTGTTTTGTACATCAGTTCTGATTTTTAGTTTTACGGATGTACTACTCATATAGTGACAGTAGAGTTTTAATTAGTTAATGATGGATTTTAGAGAGATATTCTTTAACTTTGTCAAGGAAAAGTACGTTAAGATTTGACCTAAGAGTGACTCAAATGCAGCACCGTTAGACTGTCTATAGAACTGTTTGAATTGAGGTGGTTTCTGGAGATCGCTATTATGGTTAGTTGGTTGAACTTTCTATAGATTGATGTTGGCAAGGTATTGTTGGAAACTAGGGGGCACTAGACAGCTGTTTTGTCCTAGTATGGGACTACTTCTCAGTGCTCACTCTAGATTACGCCTCAGGGGCTCTAGGTTGGTAAACGTCTAATACTCTGCATTATTGGACCGGTATATGAAAGTCGCACTATATCGTAAATTAGTGGAAGTGGGAATTCTGTGATTGGACATTAACCCAATAGTGCAGAGTATTAGATGTTCACCAACTTAAAGTCCCTGCGGCGGAATTTAGAGTGCACACTACTGAAGAGTTCCATATAGAAATATTTATTGAATAAGAATATTACACTTGTCAGATTAATCACAAAATCTCTTTAACTGAACCAATAATGTTTCTGCTTTAACACTATATAGAGTACCTCGATTGAAAAATCGTGTTTGATTTTAATTACAAGATTGACAACTTTATTGTCCAAGCAACTACCTTCGAAACCTGGATACAAAATCAAACGTCGTTTTGTGTAATTATACAACTGTGATAAACAACCATAAGTGATTGAACGGAGACACGATTGATGCATTAATAACATTGATTTCGTACTCAGAATGGAATTTCGATTAGTCTTTACTGACATATATGCATCTAAATCCGATTACTTGTATCTTATCACTATTAAGAAATCACAGAATGAACATAAACGGTGGAATCCAGGCAAATCCTTCTGATGAGCAATAGCCAAGAGTAATTATTCATTAACCAGTAATTTTAACGTGTATGTCTCATGTAGGGATGTAGCTGTTGTATCAGGTGATTCAAGAAGGGCAACTGACTTCCTGAAATGCTTTTCAGAAGATTGTTTATTTTATTTCCAGTATATGTATATCGATCATTTTATTCCTATAATTGCCATGTTCACATCGCCCTCTCCCTCCTTCCACTAGACTCAAGAACTACATCATATCATTTGTCATTCAGGAATTATAGTGAAGTACTTATGCATCTGTACCCTCAGTCTCTAGTCATTATTGTTCCCGTTTTGCATACTTTTCATTTTTCCTATCGGTATACTGTATGTTCAGGTTTTGCGTGTATAAACAATGGATGAGTGAAATATAATCTGTTTGGTGATTGATTCAGTAGTTATGTTTTCTTTTCGATTCCAGTCTTGTGGATTAGTAATAGCGGGAGCGAACGCGCTACTCATTACGATTGATCCTATTGAGGTTACTAGGTTTCTGAATACTGTGATTGAGCGTATTCTCAAGATACTACAATAGCTACTATAGAAATATAGGATATTTGTTTCATTCTACTTATATGAGTTCTTACCTAAGTGGTACATAACACCGTTTATTTTTCAACTATGTAAAAATAAAAAAAAACAAAACAAGAACAACAACAAAATGTACAAAAATAGAATAAACCATTCGTAATGAAACAAAACGTAAACGCCAGCTAATTCAATAGTTTATTACATTACGTATAAAAATTTACAAAAATCAAATGTTTTTTTCTTTTATTTCAACCAATCACCGATTAGTTTTTCGAAACTCTAAATCTGATTGGTTAATTTTCATAAGCTAATAAACAGTTGTGTAATTAAAAACTGAAAAAAATATTATTTATAATTCCCATAGTAACAACCGTAGAAATATTTTCAAAATGAAATGATTTAATCAAATAACTGTTAATTGTAAATATATATTTCCCAGTTTTGGATAGTAACAAAATATGCAAGAATAAAACAGAAAGAAAAATAACTTAAGAAGATCTATTAAAATAATGCAAACAAAAGAAATAATGATTAACCAAAAAGATGAAAAGAGAATACATGAAAAATTCTAATTTTTTTAATTTTCACATTATAATTTTTGAATAGAGTGTATGAGTAGAAGAGAGAGAAAGAGAGAGGAAGAGGCGGAGGAAGAGAGAGAAAAAAATTAATTTTTTATAAAAATGAATAGTACAACTGAAAATAATTTCACATTAAAACATTCATATTTTGAATTTCATGCACGTTTTGGATTGGAACGTTTATGGATAACAATTATAGTACTTTGTTTATTAATACTATGCACAATTATTGGAAATGTATTTGTTGTTGCAGCAATTTTATTAGAGAAGCATTTACAAGTGAGTTATTGAAAGGAATTTATAACTTAGATTATTATTATTATTATTATGTAATTGTATCATAAGTAATAATCATGTTTATTGTAGTATGATATTAGTGTTTTTGTAAAGATTAAGCAATTGAGAATAGTTGTCAAGATATCGTAGGACTAAGTTCGTGGTTATTCAGTGTTAAGAAAACAAGAAAATGAGTAAAGAAATAGTTCTTATCAATTAGTTCTTTATTATGGCTCTACACTAATATGCAATTTTCAATTGAATATTCAATCAGTACTAAGTAAGTAGTGGTGAATCTGTTAACAATATCTGAGGATAAATCTATGCATAGGTTACATAATAATCAGTTTTCTAATTGACCAATAATGATTTCACGAACTAAAGATAAGCTGATTAAATTAGCTACCAACATGTGTATTTACAGTTTAACTGTGCTGATAGAGCCAGTTATATTGGGTGCACTGTATTCCTGAACACTGTCCTATATAAGTGAAGAAAGGACGAACTATCTAGTTGACAAGGGCTATCATGTAGATGCAGAGCAAGCGTTTACATTCATATATATAATTCCATCTAACTTGTTTTATGAATCCAGAATGTGCATTTTACAAACAGCGATTCATCTGCGTAGACTTAATCTTTGCACACGTAAGGAGTCTACTCCTCCATGTCGATTTACCGTAGCCTTCTACATAACGTCCTATATAATCTTACATTTAATTCAATTTTAATTCCGTCCTTACGTATTTTATGTTAAAATTTTGTTTCTTCTTCAGTTCATGCATTTCATGCTTTACACAATTACTACTTCATTCTGTTTTATCCTCATTTAACCGACGATGTAGTTTTCTTTCAATTTATATTGTATAGAATCACAAAACCGACTATAACGTAATTATAAGTAAATTTATTCAAAGGTGTTATTAATTGACTCATCTCCTCATTTACTCAGTATTGGTTTATATATTATAGAAAACCTTAATGAAGAACCAACTAAAGAGGATTATTTCTTTAGCTCGTTTCCTGTTGTTTTAATGTCATCATGGAAATATTTGACATTTGTCAACAAAGTGCCTCCATTTCGATCACTGATTAGTAACCTAATCATTATATCATCCAAGTTGCTTAACCATTTAGATTGACATCATAGATTTATATAAGTTAGACAATTAATTAAGAGTCATTTACTTACTAGTGGCTAAATTCTAGTAGGTCATTATTGAAGTTCTAAGTGAAATGATGTAACCAGTAGAACTCAACCATAAAGTAATGCCTGTAAACCATCAGCTATAGACTCTTCTCTAAAAAATTAGGCGTTAGCAGTTAAAGTCACATGTGTTCTTGCAAGTTTATTCGTAAGCAAATGTAATTTCATTTCATAAAGACTATTTAGTGTTAATAAGCTAAAAAGCATCATTTGATAAAGAGTAATTTGTCTAGACGTTATATACTACTTTATTATAATCTAAGTATTAAGTGTCTTACAAATTAGAAGACTATCAATACAGATTACTTTTATTTCAATTATTGGTATTCATATTTTCGAATGTGTACATGATTCATCAGTTGTCATTGAATAGTATAATTCAACATTTTTCTGAATAAAACACCTATTAATATTCACATATGCAATTTGATTATGATTAAAATGGAAGAGTTCAAGCAAAAACAGAAGGTAAAAGCCTTTACATATACGATCAATGGAACTTGTCTTATTTCTAATGAATTTTATGATATTTGAAAATTTTTAATCGTTATAAATGTAATCGAACACTATCAGTGAATACTTCCGAAAGGATAATTTCCTTTGCTAATTTGTCTTTATTTCTTCCTTATCAGTACAACAGACTACTTTAGTTAAGTGTATTAGTATAGAGCTTCAATGAAAACTGACTGGAAATATTTAATATTTCTCTTAAAGTAATATTAATATATTCAAATGATTCGAAAGACTAACAGCTAGAGTTAGTGATGCCTCTGTTGTGAAATTCTTTGAGTCTGTAGTAATCTACTGTGGAATAGGTGCTAATACTATTGTTCAGAACTATCATGATGCCCTTTAATAAAACTATCTAGCTCAGAGAACTCATTCATATCAATATTAATATGTTTAACTTTAACAATGTTGTTTAGGTATCACGAATTGGTAAAGCATTTGTCATGGAGTCTAAAGGTCCTGAGTTTTATCTCTAGTGTGGTTGTTGATACGACCCACTGAACAATCCAATATTAGGACAAAACAGCTGTCTTATGTTTCTGATTGCCATCGGTTATCTAATTCAAACTAATTCGCGACATCAAGTTGAGTAGAATAGTTTGTTAAATCAGTTATTTATCAACTGTTTTACTATTCGTCTGAAAAGAAACATTTGACATAATGTCAGTTATCATAAATATATGTTGATCATAAATTATTATTTTTGTGCTTGCATATTTTTGACAAACAAAAAGACATTTCTTACCATAAACTAATACAAGTTAGGGAATCATTGAAAACTAGGAGGGATTCGATAGTTTTATCGTCTTAATGTTGGACTTCACATTAGCACAATTCTGACAGTGTTGTAGATGTGCTCCACTGTAAAACTCAGTTGTGAGATGGGAAACCTATCGACTGCCTTCTTATCTTCAAAAGTTTTTTCTTCAATTAAAGTCGATTCATGATATAAAACTTTAACTTCTAAATCTCTTAGTTTTATGTTCGTCTGACGACTAATCATATTTTGCTGTTATAAGACATAATGTTATTATGGTTTTAATTGTATGGAATGTAGGTGATCGTATTTAGTTTCCTGTAATGCTTATGCATACATAGATTCCCACAAACAGTTATCTGACTAAAATAACACATCTAGGCTAAGAGGAATCAAGTTTCCTTAGTTCTTTGACATCAAACTGTAGATCAGCGTTAAAACCTAAATTAGTGACTATCTAGATTTAATAATACTGCTTATGTCTAATACATAAAGAACAGTATTCAGTTAGACTGTTAGTATAACTATCAAGACTAGGAATATGGTAGGTATTTTCCGCTGACAAGCACCGAATGAATGAGTGGGCATCTCTTGGATTCCACTACTATTCACATACCTACTATACCAAAACTGTATTAAGTAATCGATAAAGAAAGAGTATTAGTATGCATTCATCTTGAAACTTTTACATTTTCTATTAGGGATTTTTCTCGAAATATAAACTTTAATGCATTTTTCATTGCGTCAATTAGCATAAACCACATCATGGTTAAATTTATCTAGTCGGGAGAATAAATCAATCAGTTACTGATTGATTATGGTCATGTATTCATTGTTAATTGGAACAATTCATATATAGCAGAAGAGATAATTTATATTCTATAGACGTGTACAAGTGTCACGTGAATGAAGAATCTGAACGACAGGAGTAGAATAAAACAAAAATAAATGTACCTATAAACTCAGCAGGTACATCAGGTACATTTCACATTTTATAGTGAATGTAATCAATCAAGATAAAGAATAACACAAATATGTAACAAGAATATTCGGATAAATGAAATCGAAAGTGATTTAAAATTCATTCTACTCATAATTTAAATTTTGTAAAATTCACTTGATCTACATAAACTTGAATCATTGAATAAAGCTTCATCATACATTTCAATTGAATAGTAATTTATATTCCTGTGAAAAGAAGCAGTTTGTATGTTGATGATATAAACGTGAAAGAAGTCAATCACCTGGTGAAACAACCTACAAATTCAATTATCTCCGATATTACTCTCCAAAAAATAATAAGATGTTAAGTTATTATAAAACTTCGAAAGTGTGCTGATGTGTAGGCAAGATACTAGCTGACCGAAATAGGTGAATATTGACTTTGTATCTATGAGGATTAATGGAACTGTAATTATGACCTGATTAGGTGGACACTGATTGGTTAGTACATTGCTGGGATGACTTAGAACTTCCTGTGAATTAGAGAGCTAAGAAAAATAATCCAGCGAATGGGAGATCACCAAGTCATTCATTAAAGACAATTGCTTTCATATATCATATACTGGAACTATTTAATAACACGAAACACGAAATGCAATGAAGACTGAACTAGGAGAGTTGTATACAGAAGTCGAAATAAGTAGTCTACATTAAGATTACAATAACTTGAAGGAAGGGAATATGTATGACGACAGGTAGTGAATCTCTAGGAAACTGACGACATAAGGACTGTAACTATCACATTTACTTAATGTTATGTTATTACAACTAAACAGTATACTTCTCTAAACTACTAGCAAATAGGCTGCAGACATTGTGGATTCCTGTTCTTTATTGTGTTACAACAAAATCAATATCTTAAAGTTCTGTTGGGACACATATCATCGATGAGATTTGATGTTAGTTGATCCATATCAAACATTAATTTTCGTTGAATAGTTCCCTAGACAAAAGATAACATGCTTGTAGAGAGGTTTGAACGTCTGAGATTCATTTCTTATCAGAATCTTATGTGCCTACTACATAAACTTAATAATTAACTGTGAAATAAGTAGTCCATGATCTTGGAAATTTAGCATTTATTTAACACCAAATAGCATTTATTTCAAATAGAGCGTTTTGTGTTCTGACTAGGTGAAGAAATGTGTTCTTACATGGTTTGTATTCAAAACAGGTTGTTTCGGTACTTCCAGTTAGTAACAAAATTTTGTAAACTTGCTAGAAATAACTAGAAGGAGTAAACCAAAATTTACTCTGAATTTACCCAAATGGTATTGTGTTAGTGTTTACATTGATATTTGAGTTAGAGGCAGACATGAAAAGATCGAATATCATTAGGAAAAATTCGAATAGAGAGCCCAGGATAAAGTTGGTCCGCAACTTATGTTCTACAGGATGTAACAGGCATCGATTGATTGACAATGCATTATCCACTTAGTTATTGACATTAGGCAACCACTACTCATTACTGAAACCGATTATTCTATATGAACGTGTCTCCGTCTATTAACGGTCTGTTTTTGATTATCCCATTTAGTTACAAATACATTAATTCTGTTAATAGTAGATGTACAGCATTAATCTATTAGTGGATGTTGTACAGAATATTGAATTTGAATTATACATTACGAACTGACCATAATTAAAACATTATTGAAATTAGATTAACCGGACAATTACTTCTTCCTGACAAGATACTTTTCAATAGTGTTTATTCATGATTTATTTAGAATGAAATGCTAACAATCAGGTTTTTCAGTAAGAGTTAAACTATCACGCAATACTTCAACACCATACATTAGAAATTACACTTGTTTATGAAATTACTTATGGGGTTATAAGTAGTTAAACTAGGTTGCTCAGTATCAGCCACGATGACAAGACCATCATTCTCATCATCATCATTTCATATACGTTACAGTCTGATGGTTTATTTTCATGGTTAAATCCACTTTCATTCTACTGAATCAAATCACTAGTAATAAAGGGGTAACAATTAGAATCAGACAGTCAATGATCTTGTTGTTTCAAAAGATTCTTAAGTTTCTTCTCAAGTGTTTAGACAAATTGATGATGATGATGATTTTAGATTGCGTTGTTTTTTTTCTGCTTTTTTTCCAATCAAAAAACAAAATCTTCAATTGTTGTAAAGATGTTGAATTATGTTTTGTTAATGATTTCACTTCAATTAAAACAACATTCCGTTTACTGAATTTAAAATGAATTTCTTTGTACTTAAAGTCGATTATGGCATATCTTATCAAATTCAATTAAGTAGTATAATCAGTAGATGTTTTACAGGCAATTTTTGTCTAAATAAGAATGAATCGATTTATAAAACTTGGTTGTCAAGTGTATGCAAGGACAGATGCATAGAATGTATTTGTAAATAATCTCAGTGAATGAAATCGAAGAAAGTTCCAATGGATTCACTCGACAAGTTGATTCGAGCTTCTTTACGGAAATAGCCAAATTCAAAAAATTATCAAATAAAAGTTTAAATAAGAGGTTAAGTGTCACTGCGAATATTGAACTGGCATAGCAGATTATGCAAATGTCACATGAGTCATTAACAGTGAATGAATGTTGAAATGTTGTAGGTGAAAGATGGTGTACATTTCGTTTGTAGTTTCATGGTTACAGTCATTTGTTCACTGATATTGTTCTGGGGCAATGTTCATGGAAAGGAATAGACAATCTGTAGATTGATACGTCGAATCATGTCAATTTGAATAGCAGAGTAAATGGATGTGATGATAATTATGAGTTAAAGGATGGATGTATATTTTTAACTGGTAACATGTTGAATTGTGTAATTAGATTAAATAATTCTAAACAGATTAGATAAATAAATAATTGGAATGTTTGAATATTGGAGTAGTAAGATAATATCCGCATTGATTTATTAATCATTAGTTGCCATGGTGTAGTTAACAGTACTTCACCTCATTGATTTAAATTGTGGGATTTGCTCACACGTGTGGGCTTCAGATATTATTCTTTCCTTCTAAGAACTGTAACATTTTTGAAGGATTTTGATTATTTTCAAAATTGATGCTATGCCCTATTTCCGTTAAAACGCAATGCTGCTATCGACTTATTTTCGAGTTCTTCTTAAATCTTGAAAGAATTTATGAATATGCTCTGAACAAATCATATTCTCCTTCACCTCTACATTGAATTGTTGTGATGTTACTCATACATATATAGCATTCGTATATACATTCGTTGCATTTGATCTCATAGACACAGTTCGTTTGTTCTTCTCTTGGTACTCTATCTTTGGTATTTACAAGAACAGAGCCTAGAGTATTGCTTTTTCGGTAGGACACATGTGTACCATGTTTATTGAGAATTCTCCTAATCTCTTCAGATATTCCATTTCGGAATGGCATATTCACAGTGCTGACCTGCTCTTTTGGATGAGCCCTCGGTTTTTCTTTATCGCTATACTTTTCCCTAAGTATCCATTTAAGATAGAAAGTAAATATCTTTTGACAGTGTACAATGTATTATTAATTCGATATGTATATGGATCTCAGTATTCCACAATATTTACTATTAGATTATTGGTTATCACCATTACTGATTGATGTAAGTAAGGATGAAGAAGAAGTTGGAATAGATATCATGAACATAACTGATTGTTGAATATACCGAAATTGTATATACACATGTTTTGAGATCTTAAAATTATGGTTTCGATCAATGACTAGACTATGAAAGCTTATCTTAAGTGGATGAGGGGAATAGTTATGTGCTACTACAGGAACAATTTTGTGTAATATTTAAGGGTATTCAAACTGGGGTCAGTAACAGATTGTGATTTATTTAGCCAATATATCATTGACAATAGAATACATACTATAATATGCTTCTCGATGGAGATCACATTATGAAATGACATGAAAAAAGAATAATCTACCTGTTGTTAATTATGTATCTGCACCTTCAGTCCCTCGTCATTATTGTTCTCGTTTTGCATACATATTATTCTCCCTGTTGGTGCACTATGAATCCGAGTTTTGTGTGCATAACAATGAATGAGTGAAATAAAATCCAACTGTCTAGTGGTTGCCTCAGCTGTCTTGTTATCTTCATTCCAGCTTTAGGAACTAAAAAAACACGAGAGCATACATGTTCGTGCACTGACTAATACAGTTCAGGTCACTGTTCTCCAGCACATTGTGATTGGCTGACTATTTTCAAGATATAACACTGATCAACTGAATGTTACAATGAGACAGCTAACTGATACTTTATACTTTGAAATGATTCTTTGAATAATCACAACACTCCTTATTGATTTATCTTAGATGATGAAACTTTTACGTTCACTTTATATTTTATTCACAATAATCTATGGAAAATAATCAAATTATTTTTCATTTCTATGCCAGAAATGAAAATTGTTATTGATGGAATTAAAGTTACATGTGCTTTTTCCTCCGCTTATCCCACCTCAGCTCATTCCACTTCATCCCCCCCCCACACACTCCCCATTTACCCATACACACATACTACTACTACTACTACTACTACTACTACTACTACTACTACTACTACCTACTCCCAGTACACTCAATCTGTAAAAAAAGTAATAATTATCTTATGCAATCAACTTCCATTTAACCAATTTATGCAATTCCGAACATATTAATGCATCTATAAGAGTTAATTGGATTGTCGAAGTAGTAGTAATTTCTGTAGTAATTTGACTACAATATATAAATTATGTAACATATTTTATTAGTAGTTTTTATATAAGTAGTAGAAGTAGTAAAAATAAGTGGGGTGAGTGGGGGTGGTGAGGAGTTATACTATTGTTGTGTCGTTATTTACTTAATTGTGTTTCTGTGTGCGCTTTATTTAGAAAATGTCCGAACAGGATAAAAATTTAGTTGTTTGTATTAACTACAAAATGATGATAGTTGGGTACCAGTGAAAATGAGAGCATGGGGCAGACTGGACCACTGTTTTATACTAGTATGGGACTCCTGAGGAGTTTACTGACAATGGGAGATCGTTTTGCTAAATTACAAATGATGAAAGCAGGAATTCTACCATTGGACGTCAACTGAAGTACAATGTGAGAACTGAAGTTCCTGGCACAATTTCTTGAAGGAATCGAGGGTGTGCGCTGCTGCAGAGTTACATACTATGACAAAATTGTTGTCCAGTGCTTACTAGCACCCAACCAACATCAATCTGTGATGAATACAAACAACTAAGCTTAATACAAATCTCTATAATACCACCACAATTCAGTCAAATTTATTTATACCTACCGTTTCCGGTTTAAATTAAATAACATTGACAATGAATAGTAAGCAACAGGATAAGTGAAGCGATCATTTCAAAGTATTCATTTTAATAACGATTAAATACGTTGTAAAATCAAAGTTATTTGTTGATTACAAGTTTAATTATAATTGGTATCTATTTGATACCATAGAAAATTAGAAAACACTAGACAGCTGGTAATTCTAGTATGTGACTTATCAGCGTTGAACACCTACTACACCACCATACATGATACTCATGACTATATGCTGGTGACTATAGTCTCTTAGCAAATGCTTGACAAAGTTCATATAATAATTTGTTCATGGTGAAGTTCAAACATATTGCCAATGTAAATAGGTGATCACATAGCCATATGGAAAATTGTTTGATTTGCATAACCTATCATTTGGTATCTGTCCAGTGGTGATAATGGTTTCATGATTTCCATGAGTTCAATATTCGCAGATCACTGTAGACTTCAGTTATGCCATCCAACTCAAATAAACTAACACTACTAGAAGCATTTATTACAGCTAAAAGTTTCTGTAATTTCGGAATGAAGGCAACCACAAAACTCATTAGAATATTATGAAGGGCGATTATGTTATCTATTTGATCTTGTAAGGAGAGTGATACATGCAGATATTTGGATCAAATACTGATATAGAGTTTGAGCTGTTTTAAGCAAATTCAGTTTGTACTAATCTTACTACTAATACTTATTTACCAGCAACACTAGACTAACAGGCATCCAATCACAAGAGTCCCACTTTAGTCATTTCATCATATAGCTCGATGATTATCGATTGCCGTTGATGTCATCCACTTTGCTCCACTAATAACGACTTCTCATTAAAACTGAATCAATGTCTTGAAGTAGGTTACTAGTGTGCTAACTGTCGTGGCATTATATAATAACGTGATTAGAGGAGGAATTCTACCACTAAACACAATAAATCTAAGTGGTCCTGATGATGACGCGAGACACTAGATTCCTGAGTTTGTTCTTTGGTAACAGTGTTGCTAGTGCACACTCTTCAGTAGTTCCGTAATAGACCAATATATCTGTCTAAAATCCTTCTGGTTTTCAAAAGTACCAATTGAACATCAATCTATGATGTACTCAACTAACATATTGGTGATGAATCTCTACTCAAGCACCTCAGTCTAGTTCATTATGAATAATTTTGACAACACTGTAAATTAATGACAATAAAGTGTCAATTAACATGTTGTATATTTTAATTGTACATTACTGAAAATAATGATAAGTTTATGGAATCCTTAGTATTACGTAATTTTACTTATATAACTGTTTTCTACTGAACTTTTTAACATTTGGTTACAAGTAGTTATTTAATCTGTTGATAACAACAATTCATTGATAATCTTGATTCATGAAAGTTCTCAAAACTATTTGTACTAGATACATTGATGCAAAGTGATCGGATGTTATTATTTAGTTGACGTATATTCAAGTTAAAGAATTTTGTTGTATCATTCTTGTATTGGAGCCAATGTGTTCTGTGTTCGGTCCCTGACGGGGTCGTTGGTGTGCACTGCTGATAGTTTCATACTGGAACGAATCAAATGTCTAGTTGCAGTTCCCTGGTGACCAATGAATGTGTAATTCAAGTCAATTCATAACATCCAACAATTCTCAATGACACCTAATTATTGTAATAAGTTGTATTATTTCGTCAGATTTATACATGAATTTATCAAAAATTACACAGTATTCCTAGGTTTCATCTAACGACCAGCTTAATTTTTAAAGTCGTTTTCATTGATAACTGGTTGTAATCTAGATAAACATTAGAAGAACTATGGAAGTCTGAATGCTATGTTTTAGTATCACAGGAATGCATATTCATGACATTATGAAGGTTGGACCATGTCAAGAAGTTTTTCTTTCAGAATAAAACTCAGCATCCAGTATCAATTAGGATTAAACTTTACAGTATTACTGCTTCGCATTAGAGTTTGTAAAGTGATCTCTTGAAATTAGTCTCTAGTAAGTAAATGATTATTATCGGTTTATTATAGGTTTTTAAAGATAGCTAAATTTCCCTCATTGGTTTAATTGTTTTGTAATTAGGTTTTGTTATTACAGTCTATCCTAAATAGTCATTCTCAAAACTGTCAAGAGAGATGAATACTAAGAAAAATAAAAGATGGAACAATAATAGGGTTAATATATTATCCTCTTTAATAAAGTTAGAAGCGTTTAACTTCGGAATGTATAAATTCAATACGTTATATTAATGAAGATGGATTGTGATTGAAGAGGTCGTTGTAAATGACTGTCCATTAGTCATTTAAACAATCTAAATGATCATTAGACGCTAAATTATTGAATGATTTAAGTTGGGTTTTGACTAGCAAACATAATTTAAGAATCTCGATTCGTCTTAATATAGATTTATTAGCTGGATATACTTACATCCTAATGTTGATATTTACAAGTGAACTCAAATCAAGTATAATCGTGTCAAGCGCCATCGAGTTAACTATTTAACTACTAAATCCAGACATTTGCATTTGTTTGTATATATTACTTAAAAGTAATTGTATCTTTTTATTTATGTTGCTATGGGTTGAAATCGATCTATATCTGACTATATATTTACATTTTTGGCGGATTATTTCAATACAGCTATACTTCACTCATATCAACAGAGAGCAATCAATGTCAGGTCATAGCAACATCACCAGGAAAGATGCAAATACTTTTATATTACAATACTACATAGGTAATTTGTATCGAAAACCTTTTATTGTAAATATTATTATTATTAGTTTTAAGTTAGACTGTAGTTGGTAAGTGAAATTCAGGATTCACGTTTCATTCAATTCGGAATACATCAGTTGGATATACCTGCATTCTAGTGTTGATGTTTACATCGGGACTCGAACTGAGTTCGTTTTTATACCATATGCCACTGTGTTCACCAATAGACTGTCTGGGTTCAGTAGTTAAGTAGTGAACGCGGTGATATTTGCCATGAAACATACTGAGTTTAAGTCATGATGTGAACATCAACACCGGGATGTAGGCATATCCAGCTGACGAGTCTCAAATTGGACGAAACGTGTCCTAAATTCTTCTTGCTGGTCATAATCCATTTCAAATAATACTTACAGTTGGAAGCTTGTGGAGGTAGTTATTCGTCAATCCAGTGATCTTAATCAGGCAACCACTGACCACCTGGAAGCACTGGACACCTGTTTCGTCCTAGTATGGGTTTCTTCGGTAGTGCTCCCCCACGAACTCGTTGGGGATTGAACCCAGGACCCTATGGCTCCGCGGCGAATAATTTACCAATAGACCACTGAGTCGGCGCTTAACGGTTGATATTTCTAATTCAGTCAATTCGTGATACGTTTGCGTGACCTCATCTGTTATCATCGGTGGGTAACTGCCTTACAGCCGACACTTTTGAATTCCACCGATCATGTCTTCACACTAGAACTTAGTGATATCAGGATTGTCAAATAATACTTATCTACTACCTCTATATATCAATCCATTCAGGATGCACATATATGACAACAAAGATTGATCCATTTTATTGCATAATAAATCAATAGAAAGATCTAAATACATTCTAACCTTTTCAATATCTTTATCTTTTTTGTTTTTCAATTTATTTCTTCTACTTACTTAGTATATTTTCTTTCAAATAATTGTTTTTTTTTCTCCAATTAAAATCATAGAATCATGTAGGTAGATTCATTTAGAAATGTACTAAAATGAATCTGATCAACATAAATTCAACATTGATGTTTAACAAATAAATACACCATTGATATTGACGTATTAGTCAGTAATCATTTCACTTAGGAATTATGGATAATAACACAGTTAACAGAAAGATAAATTTCTCTTTTCCTTTTTTTCCTTTTAAAGAAGGAAATTTAAATCAGTAAAGAATCTTTAATTGTTCAAATGACGGAGAGAATGTCAAAATTAAAACTGTTTTTAGTGATCTAGATAGAAGATGACATGTTTATAGTATGCACAGAGACAGAGTTATATATACATATATGTATATATATAGGCCAATATTGTATATACACATATATATATACGCCTATGAAGTGTAAGTAGAACGAATAGATATCTCGATGTAATTGTATTAATGTCAGGATTATTTGATAAGAACGTCTTGAAGTGATTAGACTGTCTCTAGTTTAAACTACTAATTTTATTGTTGTTTTGCTTTGAAGATTTGATTTTTTTTGCATAGTAAAGTGAATAAGTGAACTACTGATAATGAATATTTATTACAAGTATTATCGATTTGCATGAAAATTCAATTTTCCACTTGTCTCTAGGAGAAATATTCAAAATTGAAATGAATGTTCCTGTTTTTATTTGTTTGATTGAATAAAAAAAAAAACGAGAAGTTGAAAAGTATGAAGTTAGCGGATAAAGTATCGATTTGTATTGGTTTGATGTTGTCGAGATTGTTGATTTAGAATTAGGAATCATAAATTGATATGGCTTAAACAATCAGGACAGTTTCTTAGTGGTAGTATGAAACTTTTTGGCAGTACACATCTATGATATCACAAAAAGATCGCTCTCCCCACTTCTTTTCAATACTTTCAAGTTTTGACTTAAATATCTAACCGTTAGACCACTGAGTCAACATTCGACGGTTGACATCAAATTTAAATTCAATAACCTCTACACCCCTTAATTACAGTTGATATCAGCTCACTGGTCGCTAAAATCAGGAAGGAAGGATGGGTAATTCCTGAAGTAACAGTGAACTAACGTGGCCAGTGAAGTTTTACTGTATTACCTACTGATTAATGAGGTTGCATAAATATTTCTCCAAATAAGTGAAGTTAGCAATATCAACTGTTGGATTTGTAATTAGCTGTGTTTTATCACTTAAGCATTCTCTGTGAAACCAAAAAGTACTGGCATTATAGATATACATTACTGAGTAGTCCCATATTAGGACGAAACAAATGTCCATTGATAATTTGTAGTTTACGATTATTCTAGAACATTTGTAACTTTATGATCTCAAATCAAATATGTTTGTCTATAATTTACTATCACATACTACTTTTTCCAATAAATTTACAAAACTGTAAGGGTACATTAATCATACAGATATATCACTTAATAGTGCATTTAATGTGTGATAGTAGATTCATCGTGTATATTTTATTCATACTTCTTTTTATGAACATTTATTTCTTCTAAGTTCAGTTTACTAGTACTAATCCAGATAATGATTACGTAACGGAAAATAATAAAACACTGAATACTATCTATGTTTCTATTATTTAAACTTTAAGCTACTTATTTATTCATTCAGTTGTTTCATTCAAATGAATAGAAAGTTTAGGGAGCTGGAATTCAATAGTAATTAGGTGTTACAGAGATTGTTGAAACTGTAGTTCAAAATGTTCCCTGTTGAAGTGTCCCATACTAGAAGAAAACAACTGTTTAGTACTAGTTCCTAGTTTCTAAAGGTTATATAGCCCAGGTCAATTTGTGATATGCAGTTTAAAAATAGTTAGATTGTTTTAATTAAATTAATATTTTTAAACAAAGTTTAAATTACATAGTACATTACTTTTGAATTTCTACATCACCGATTTTAATGAGATCAGAAAGTGTTGAACAGTAACTCAGAACTCTGTAATACACAAGTTCAATACCCAATTATGGATAATATTAAGAATTTTTGGATCTCAAAAAAGGCTTAAGGCAGTCACCCATCATTAGCAATGGATGAGGTGAAGCAGACGCATTACGAATGAAGTGAATTAGGAATGCTAATCCTTGGGAGTCCACCGACTAATTAGTCTAATAGTAAAACATTCACAATGGAGCCAGAAGGTCCAGGGTTCGATCCCTGGTAAAATCATGGATGCACTCTGTTGAAGAATCTCATACAAAAACGAAATAGCTATCCAGTGTTTCCTGGTAATCAATAGTTGACTAATTCAAATCAATTTGTTATTGTAAAACTAATATTTACAACGATTTATAACAAAGTATCATTATATACCTACTAGTGAATAACAACAAAAGATAATAAAGTGAAACTTGCAGAATTCATTACCGTTGTGAATGAAACTGCTAAGAATTCACGTAATTATTCTTGTTTTTACTATTTTTTTTATTAATTGTAAAGCGGTCGGTAACCGTTACCGCCTTTCATTTCCTCCACTCTGACCTAGCTATTTGTGATTGGCTGTAATGCTTTTATAGTGTGCTATTTTCTCTAATTGCGACAAGGTCGCTTCTGTAACTGTACATACAGAGTTGAAACAAAATAGAAGTGAATCTTTCTAGTGCTGAGTCCGTGTCTTCTTGATTTTAGCTTGGGGTGAGTAATCAATTGTCTAGTTGGTAGTCATGATTGCGATTATCAGTTGACATAAATAATTTAGCAGATTAGAGTAGCAGTTATATTTAAGTTGGATTGTGACAGGCAAGTGGAATCCAGGACTCGCATTTCGTCCTATTTGGGACTCATCGGCTGGATGTACCTGCATGCCAATGTTGATGTTCACACTGGGATTCAAACTCAGTCCGCTTTGTGGCAAAAGAGGCTGACCAGTTTCAGTCCATTACAAATCAACGGGAAGATACAAGCCTATTCTAAATAGAGTAGCAGTTAGTTTCTTTGTTGTAACATACGCGATTTCCGTTATATCAGAACCATATAACATTAATACTATGTAAATCATTGTATAGTAAATCATTATTCTACAATATATTCTATACACTTTTCTGATCTAAACAGAATGTTTTAATGAAAAGTAATAAAGTCAAGCACATCTAGCTAAAGATGTTGAATTCACTTAATTTATCAATTAAATAGATTACATCATAGAAAAAAAATGTATCTATCAAAACCATTCTATTATCACCATCATCATCATGAGAAGAAACACAAAAATAACTCCATGAAGAAAAACAAACAAACAAGGAGAATACAAACTTTAGACGAATTCATATTCATTTTCATTTAACATTTAACTAATCTTAATAAAATGGGGGGAATAATTGTCTTTTCATTCTTTCAAAATTTCCAATCAGTAATTGACCTCTCTCTATCATTCTTATTCCCATATTTAACTTAGTTAATTAATTGAATTCATATTAAACTATTCTATTACTAATTCTGTAAATGACAGGTATAATATATGATAAGATTTATTTATTTAGAAAAGAAATAAACATTAATTCTATACATGATTTTATATATAGTTTCATATAACATTTAATCAATAAACAGTTACTAACCTTAAATGTCAATAGAAAAAACAAAAAAAAAATAAGGTTACATAATGATCCAAAATAAATTTCATTGATTTATTGTAATCATATATTGATTGATTTGAATGAATTTCAATCTTTTTTTTTTCATTTTAATTACTGAAATATACATTTGATGCTTTAGAGAATTGATATTTCAATGAAGAAGAAGAAGAAATGAAAAAGAATTTTGATTCAATATAAACAGCTTGTAATTTGATAAATCACCTACTGTGTTAAACATTTAACAAGATGAACAAAACAGTTGTAATGATTGATGTAGATGACTATGTAGTTGATATGATCTTATGGAAGTAAAGTTACAATAGAAAATATCAATGAGTGTTTTTAGCTGATCACTACACGTTTACTTTGATGTTTAGTTGATCCTAGGTCAGAACAAGAAGAACACTAGCCAATGAATCAACTAGACTGAATCGTATTATGTTTCAGTCATTCCTTAGTATATACACAAAATCAGAACATATAATCAACCAATAAGAAATTTAACATCAATACGAAACTAAGGAGTTAATGACAGTGAATAAGGGTAACTTGTACATAACTAATTAATTGTAGTTTATGATAAGCAGAATGTGCACTGATTAAGAGTTCTATGTTGAGATAAGACAGCTATTATTTTATATTCCTTAGTATTTAGTAGTACTCAAGGGAGATCAATCTTTGGCGAGTACAAATAAATATATATCGAAATAAGTTATATTATGTAAGGGATGATAATATAAATTCACATTATTTCCTCCAGATTGCTGATAAATAAAGATGGAGGAGGGGGGGTGGTTGGGCAATTACAACAACAATAGAAATTAGGACAATAGTCAGTTATATTCCTTGTTAACCAAAGTAATACTTGGTTATTTCTATTAGCAATTTTTATAACTCTATTAATATTGAAAAATAAAAGTATCTACATGACGAGGTTAACCACGTCATAGAATGCAACATTATCAAAAACTCTTTACAGTGGAAAAATACTTATCCTATGCATATTGTTCATTTTAAATAATTGTCAAACAATCAATTTTAAGACAGAGGAATGAAGAATATCATACACATATTCACAGATACATTTGAGTTGGATTGTAGCTAACAAGTGGAATCCAGGTTTCTCGTTTTGTCATGTTTGGGACTCATCAGTTACATGTACTTGCATCGCAGTGTGGTTGTACACATTTAGACCGGAACTCAACTCGTTTTATGCCATTGAGTTAAGATAGATAAACTTATGTAACTGGTATATGTATATCAATAGAATGTATTTTGATTTTCCTGTTGATTTGTCATGGACTGAAATTTATCAATCTTTGTTGTCATATGTGAATTATCAGTGGATTGTCTTGATACAGTGATGATTCACAAGTATGATTTGAAGTTAATTTTTAGCACAAAGTCAAATGAGTTCGAGTCCCGGTATGAACATCAGCACTGAGAGTTACGTACATCTATTTGACGAATCTAGAATAGAATGAAATACGTTTCTTGTTTTCCACTAACCAGCGAAAATTCAACTTAAATCATACTTACAAAACTATCACTGTATCGAGTCAATCCGTTCAGTATGTACATATAATAATAAAGATTCATTAATCTCAGTTCATGACAAATCGACGGTGACTGGAGTTAATAGGGGGGGGGTGGAGGCGGAAGATTCCAGTACATTCATATTATTCATAAATAAAATAATTTAACAGAATTCGTAATGTGATATGATTAGTTAACAGGCGATTAAAATTTCTCTGGTTATTAACAAAGTTAAAATTAAAGAAAAAAAAGAAAAGAAAATCATTAAAATTGGAATAAAATAAACAAAAAGAATGAAAAATAAACAAAAAGAGGTTGTTATTTATGAATGAAACTTATTCATATAAATCATTTATTCCTTGTTATTGGCATAGATTTGTATTATTCTTTATTTAATGTTATGCATTAGATCATCTTGAATAGTTTTTTTTAATAGTGTCATTTGAAAAGAGATCACAATTACAATGGGATTAACAATAATTCAATATGTGATTCATCAATTGAATGTATCTGAATTCTTAGTATCCTATGGAATAACTTGACATATACAATTCAAAGTATTTGAATTACAATATGTACATAGACAAATGTGATTTAAGTGTTTTCATGCTGATAAACGTAAAATAAGATGAAATGTACAATGTAAATTACATTGGTAACTATAATCAATGTGTATTAAATTGAATTTGTATATTCCCATTAATTTGTTATAGACTGAAGCTGATCAGTCTCTGTTGTTATATGTGCATCGTTAGCGGATCGCCCCGATATAGCGATTATACACAAGTATTATTTAAGATGGATTGTGACAGGCAAATGGAATCCAACACGCACCTCTGGACTCAGTAGTCTAGTGGTGAACGTGGTGGCAGTTAACACAAAACGGACTGAGATTGAATTCCACTGAAAACATCAACATTGGAATGCAGGTACATCTTTTAGACGAGCCTTAAATAGGACGAGACGCATGTCTTGGATTTTACTTGCCAGTCTAAATCCATCTTAAATAGTATTAAATTTGATATTATCTATTCATCATATCTCACAGATTGCCATATATGAAACCAATTAGGTTTACATTTATAAACTAATTTACACACACGCACACACCGTCTTTAGTTAAATTAATTAATTTCTTACTGAGACTTCTATTTACTAAGTATTAAAACAATATTTCACTTAATTCCATATTCCTCACCTTCTTGTTCCTTCTCCTTTTCTCCCATGTAACAGACTAAGAAGAGGAAATAATAGAAGTAGTAATATTGAAATTCATACTTGAAATATTTTAATCAACAATGGAATTGAATGTAGAGTGAGAATAAGACCAATTTATGTTGGCTAGTTCCCAATTAATGTTTATCTTCATATACATTTTTTTGAGTAGTCATAAAGTAGATGAAATATTCCATGAGGTACTTATGTGTAGGATCATTTCATGAGATTGTCAACTGTTAGGCTGTGCTGTATTAGTGAATGAAAACTATTTAGTTAAGTTACATCAATTTATTATAACGAATGTTAAGAGATGATAGATGATGTAATTTAAAAAACTAGTCACAACGATGTAGGTACATTCACTTCTTCCGGTTCGTTATTAAAATCTTGAGTTCTTTTTCAATTTTACTGTACTTTTATTTCACTGAATTAATTTATTCATCTTAAGTCATATTCTTTAAGTTCAGTGTATTTTATCTAACAAGTATTGATGTTACGAAGTATTCTACTACACTAACATTTATCTTTTGATGACAGTAGAATGAATCAAGTTGGACCAGTTTATATATGCGTAAAGTTCTACGTTGTACATGATTAATTGTTGACTGATGTACTACTAAGTAACTACTTAATTCAGGATAATTATTTTTGAAATAAATAAATGAATATTTTACTATAATATATGAAAAATGCATCTACATAACTGAAAAACATACTTGAAGGCTCTATGAAACCAAAGAAGCACCAACTTTAGCTTGTCAAGAGGCTCTGGGCCGCAAAAAGCACCATCATAAGGCCGGAAACCATCAGCAACAGCCTACTATGGGGAAGAACATACCAACTTCCAGCCGAAGAGGAGGTCAGAAAACGACATTTGGTATGGATATTGCGGAAATCATCAGACTGAATCACAAGACAAACATTAACTTAGAATCCTGTTGGGAAACGAAAAAGAGGAAGACCAAAGAACACACTACGTCGAGAATTGGAAGCAAGACATTAAAAGGATGAACAGTAACTGGAAACAGCTGGAAAGGATAGCTCAAGACAAAGTTAAATGGGGAGTACTGGTGAGCGGCCTATGCTTCTCTGGGAGGGGTAACGGGCGTAAGTTAAGTTACACGAATCACTTTAAAACAAATAATAGAGAATTTTAGTAGAAATATGTAATACTCGAAAGTTTCTAGAAGTTCTAAAGAGAAAACTACACTCATTGAAGTAACATTTTTGTGCTAAGTATAAGGTGACAACATTGAAATTTCAAAGTGACTGAAACTTCAGTCATGTTGAATGTTGTCAAGTAAATTGAACTTTAGTAGAACTCAACTGAACTAGAATTCAGTCAGATTAGATCTAATAAACTTACGAGACTTAAAAACATACCGTATAATTATGCGAGTTTTGAATAGCCTTGGTGATTGTATTTACTGCCAGCTTTGTTCGTATTGATTGGTCATATTTTATACCTTCATCTTTGAGAAATTACTAAGTCTTTCAGCACTATAATTATAACTTCCGTTTTCGAAGACGTAAGAAGTTCATGGTGTCAATGCAACACCACTGTGGCACTTTGGATGCCAGTGTGATTGAGGTAGGTTTTGTAGAGATTGTACGCTTAGTTAATACGTATTCTTTAGAGATATATGTAAGTTTAGTATCAGTAAACACCATTAGGATTGTATAGGCATTTCGTCCATGTATGGGAATCACCAGCAGTGAGAACTCTTGATTCCTTCAAAGAATTGAACACAGGACCTTAAGGTTGACAAATGCCTGACTGTCTGTACAACTAGACAGTGCGCATCCATGATCACACCTGGAAATTGACCATATTGCTTTCACCTTATGTAGCAAGTGTTTGATTGCAAAACTATGTAATCGGCCAGCATCCAACGGTTAATATCTCAAACTCTAGTTTACTTTAGATTTATTCAAATTCATTTCAAGTAACAAACATGGAGTAACATCAGAAAGTGATTTCTGGAGTTCCAGTAAGGAGATGTGACCGGTGGAGTTCAACTATATCGAATGAACAGCAGATATCCTACTGATCAGCAGTGTACTGAAGTCGTGTAAATACAGTGCAACTTGAACTAAAGTAAAAATATCAACCGGTCAGTGTCTGATGGCTCACTATATTGACGGTAAGGCGTTTAGCATGAACCTGACCTGTAGGTTCCCTATTCACTGGTTGGACCTATGGTGTTGTTGAGGTATTTCCATATTATGACGAAACAGCTGTTTAGGGAAATTAGTTTCTGACTTACGTTGGTTGCTTAGCCCATGTCATTTTGTAATATTAAATTCAAATTCAACAATCTATAGATTAGCTATTTAAAACTGAATAAACAATTCGGAAAGACCACCGCTGTATCGAAAGAAACTTCTTTATTAACATCAACCTTAAACAGAAGGCTACACTTAAAGTCATTTAAAGCCAACTCTTATAATTTCTGAAGTAGACATTTTGTTCTAATTTTTTTCTATTTTAAGAAACTCATCCCAGATTGTGTTCAGGATAAAATTACTCTTTGGGATAATTCAGTGTGTATTTACCAGTATACTTGTAAGACAGGTTATATCAGTTAAACAAAGCGTGAACTTTTCAAACAGATATTCGATCCCCTATCCTGAATAGTTATCTAAAGAATGTTGAAAATCAGTTAACTACTCATTTCCTCAGCAAATAGTTCAATTTAAGTCAAGCACCAAATTGAACAGTCAGATTTCAAAATCATGGTTAGAGAAACTGGTTTTAAGGCAGTTCATGTGAACGATTTGTCTACAGCCGAAGTGTAAGCACCACAACAATTCCAGCTTGATATTTGTATTTGGAAATGAATACCTGATCCTTAATAACTACCCTCCTTCTCTTCTCATCACTTTCTTCTCTTCATCTATTTCTTATGTTTTAATTATTTTACAAGTTATTATCACTACTTCACTACTTCATCGCCTTAATATCCATTAAGTTGATAATTACATTTTACATTTCTTTTATTGAATTTTGAAGATTTTTATTTACACTTATTACATCCGATACTTGAGATCGTTTAATTAATCCTGACATTGTTGTTATATGATCCAGTACCTCCTTAGATGACTACTTAAAAGAAAGTAAATATAAACTGCTCCATTCCAACCCTCCTCTCCAACATACACTTAATTGAATACTTGAGGATGGAACTAGTTTTAGATTTTTTTGGCAAATGATGTAATGCTATTTAATTATACTGACAATTGTTTGTTAAAGTTGTGCCTGATGGAGTTCAGACTTATTAAGGAGTAAGATGTTTATCAACAATGACAATGGAAAATCGTAGCGTCATATATCACAAATTGATGGAAGTGGGAATTCCACCATTGGATGCTGGCCAGCCCAATGGTGCAGACTGTTAGATGTTCACTAACCTGAAGCCTCTGGAGTGGAATTCAGGGTATGCATTACTGACAAGTTCTACACTAGAACGAAACAGCTGTCCAGTGCTCCCTGATTTTCAATCATATCTTGCTAACATCAATCTATGACGTATTTAATCAATTAAAAAATTTACTATCAATATGAATATACAACACTAGTGAATGATGATATCATCATAAATAAAGTTTACATTGTTGAAATCTCTTCATCTTGATTGAATAACACAAGTCAATTTCGTCAAGAATTACTTAAATGTATAATCAATGAATAGAGTTACTAGTTGCTAAGGGATATTACGTTAGAAAAATTGAAAAAAAAAAGAAACTGAAAGAGAAAAAAAATCACCGATAAAAGTAAACAGTATCATATGATTCAATAAAATTATGTTTTATTGTATATACTAAGATATAAATATAAACATGTATACTTTTGTATATTTACAATTGATCTAATTTACGACTTTAATTCTAATCAAAGAAAAAAGAAATAAACAAACAAACAGTTTCAAATGTAAGCAAACATCAAACAACTAAGTAACCAACCAATCCACTTAACAACAATATAAGATGAAATTAATTGTGCATACTATTCATAGTAGACTACAATCGAAGGTGATATACATGTTAAAGTATTGTATAAGTTAATATCATGAATGATTAGTTGAATGATTATAAAGTGAATGAAGTAATACTATGGAAGTGTAATATTGTAAAAGACAATGCAAATAATAATTAGACAATTAAAATAAGCAACAGTAATAACTGATTTAATAATAATAGTAATCATAATATTGCTTAGGTTGGATTGTGACTGGTAACCAGAATCCAAGATTCACAGTTCGTCATGTGTGAGAATTGTCAGTTGGGTGTGCCTGCTTTGCAGTATGGATGTTTACATTGGGACTCAAATTCAATTTGTTTCATGCCAAAAGGCCATCACATTTACCACTAGGCTACTGAATCAAGGCAGCTGGACTTGTAAAACGGACATGTATATATGATTAGAATATATTCTGATTTTCCTGTTGATTTGTCATGGACTGAAATTCGACAATCTTCGTCGTTATATGTGATATGGTGAGCGGATTATCTTGATACAGTGGTGGTTTACATGTTTTGAGTTGGTGTTTAGCACGAAACGAACTGAGTTTGAGTCCTGGTGTAAACATTAGCACTATGAGTTAGGTAAATCCAGTTGACCAGTCCTAAACGGGATGAAAAACGTGTGTGTTGGATTCCGTTCACTTGTTGCAGTCCAACTCAAATGTTACTTGCAAACTAGCGTTATATTATGTCAACCTACTCAAGATACACATATGGCCACAGAGACTGATTAATTTCATTCCATAATAAACCAACAGAAAGATCCAACTACATTCTATTAATAAAAATATTATTTAATCAAACACCGTTTCATCCCTTAAATGAACTGGTACTCACATTTACACTTACCTATAGAAGTATATTGAATGGATATTTCAGGTTACTTTAAAAACATTGTTTACCATTTGCCAATGCTGATGATTAGGTATTATGATGTTACAATTCAAAATTAGATTATGATTATTATGCAAGCTGATGAAAACAAACTAAGGGAGTTATGTGAATTTCTCAACTGATGACTTGAATATTAGTACGGCAAGTATAACAATAACTGTAGTAGATTAATGTGAATTCATTTCCTTGTTAACTGGATACAACCAAGTGACAATCATAGTCATTGAAAAGTAGAACCGGTATACATTCCTTTCATCTGAAAAGAAAACCATGAATGCATTTAAGGTAGTCATGTAGATATGAATCATTATGTCGGCAACAATTGTTCAAGAATGAAAACATCATTGACATAGGTCAACTATATGAAATAACTTGAATACGATTTTGTTGTTATCCATATTTGTCATTCTTTTGACATATTTATTTGGTTCTCTTTCCTCTTAATCTAATAAGTAACCTTGTACTTGTTTATTACTTTTTTGATTGTTTATTGATCTTAATCTACTTTAATATTTTTATTGACAACCGATTGACTGAACTGTTGTACTTTTACAAATTCTCTAGTTTTCTTTGTGTTTCCACCGTCTTAGGTTAGGACATTCTACCTGTTGAACATGTAATCCGCATTGCCTTCATATATTCATATAAGCGTAGATATCTCTTGGTATTTGTCGGTTAGTTGATGCTAATTTAGTCGGAAAAGATGTAGGACACTTTATTTGAGATGTATTGTTCTACATATTTAAGAGGAACTTATATTTTAGACAATGATTGATTTGTCTTTTAGGTTTCATAAAATTGACTAAATCGATTTTGCTGATTTATGCAATACTCTTACACCTAGTAACCTTAAGACTTTAGTTGAAATATCAAATGTTATCATATGTGATACGGTAACCAAGTTTAATTTTATGATTGTTTATAATCCTGAAAAACACTTTATAATTAGGTTATTTTGTTAAGCGTTCTTTTGGAAAACCTTCATAAACTGTGTTACTATGAGTTTTTACTCTTAGGAATAAGGTTTATATACAGATGATTTTCTGAGTTGTGAGAATATAATTGATGTTTTAGTGATTGTAGTAGTAGACTGTTGATACGTTGAATAACATGTAAATATTTGTTTATTTCTCAATGTTCATTAAGTATATTTTATCAACTAATTTTGTCTACTTTCTTCAATTCATTCAGTAAGTGAATAAAGTAAATTTTAGTTGGGTGTTATGGAGATTGTTGACTTCGATGTTAATTCGATATCATGAATTGGTCTAAATCAGACAACCACTGTCAACTAGGAAGTACCGGATAGATGCTTCATCTTAGTATGGAACTTTGGAGTGATGCATCATCTACGACACGATTGGCGACAGAATCCAGGACCTTTCTGCTCAGTGGTGAGCGATTTACCATTAGACTCTTGAACTGGCCGGCTCCTAATGGATGATATTTCTAACTCAGTCAATTCATGATACTTTTGCTTCACCTCATTTATTGACATCGGTGAGTAACTGATTCACATACTATGTCAAATTGGCATTCAATAATCTGCACAATACCCAACTGCAATCAATATTAGCTAACTAATGACTAAGTTCCAAAGATGATTTCCAGAGTTCTAGTGAAAAGACCTGATCAGTGATGTTAAACCTATGTCGGGTGTGGGGCAGTTACCAACAGATGACAGTGGATAAGGTAAGGCAAGCGTATCATGAATTGATTGAACTAGAAACATCAACCATTGGGACTCGGACTTAATGGTCTGATGACAAGACGTTCGCCGAATAACTGGCGGGTTCGGGGTTCGGACCCTAACGAGGTCGTGAATGTGAACTACTAAAGAGCCCCGTGCTGCGTTCGAAACAGCTGTTCAACGCTTCCTGGTAATCAACAGTTGTCTTATTCAGACCGACTCGTGATATTAAACAAACTTAAGTGTAATTCACTTACAACTTTTAATGTAGATCATAAGTTTCACTTAATTTATGGTAGTTAATTAATCATAACTGATTTATACTATACTGAAATATTCATATAAGTCAGTCCTAATTAACTGCAGATTCATGAAATTTCAATTGTCGTTCTGTTTATTTATATTCACACTTTCATTGTCTTCTGTAATAATACATGTACTTGTGTCATATAGGAATCACGGCTAGAATACAGTATGAGAACGAGTAAAACTGTAATACTTGAATTGTCCATGATCAGTTCACAAATACGTTATTCATCATTTCCATTCACTAGCCACTTTAAACCAATCGAAATACAGTATTCATAACTGAACAGCTTATCGGGAGGAAAACAATCATATTACATGGGATATACGTATATCACATGACGAATAAATGAATCACAGGTTTCTTAGTGGTGTTTTCACTAGTAAGACACAGCAAGCTGTTGAGTCACTTTTCAAAGAATTTGAAGATTCAGTTAAATGTGTTTACTCCCTGCTATGAAAATGTTTACTAAATGGTAAAGACGACATCACAGAGGGATAAAAACCACAGTAGTTCCGACCATGAATCATACAAATACTTTTTAACTATGAATCTTGGTTTACTTATGATTTCTGTAGAGAACGCATGATATAGTGGACTTGATTTCATTACCATTAAAAACCATATTCCTATATACCAACACAACTAGTTATAGAAGCAATATTTCATATCTATCAGGTTATAAACTTGATTGTAACTTTAAATTTTAACCTGACAATCCCAAAATCTATTTTCGGAATAATATTGACTTTTATCTAACATGACCTTACATATACCCAGTCATATAGCACTGCTTAACTAAACGTCAAGAATATGATTTAAGCCTAGAAACTGTATTTATCCTATGGATTAATACTAGCAATACGATTTACAGATTTTACTTAGAACTAACATTTCTTTCGACTCTATTTACTATGAAACTTAATTTCTAACCTAAACCACATTCTCAATATTAGAAGCTACTAGGCTTCCTAATCTTTAGCCGAAATACTAATGCAAAGCTATAATATATAATCTGTGCCATTGATTTGAAGTGTAATTTCATGACGGACTTAATACTAATATCACTTCACTCGTTGATTGATTGGGAAATTTTACGCGCTCATTTAAGTACTATGTTTTCTCATCCCTATACTACACTCTAACTGGAGTTACTTACACTTAAATACCATTCACAAATAAACAACTATTGATATTCAAGTAGAAAGCCATTACCTGTAAAGTTAAAAAAAAGTCAGGTGTGAAGAAGTTATTCATCATTGTATACAACTGAAAGGTTCGGAACTATATATCATCCTGTATTTTTTCCTACAGAATCATATTATCATGAAATAAATAAAGGTTCCGTACTTCAAGCTTCCTTATCTTCATTACATTTTATAAATAGATAGATTATTCACTTTATCACATTCTTCTTTTGATGATATTACATAATATTCGTTATTGTTTATAACTTATTATGATCTAAACAATAGACAACACTTTGATGAATCTCTAAATGATGTTAGTTGAAGGAAAAGTAATTATAAAATTCTATTACAATAATCAGTTTACTAGTGACTAACTGTAGAATATTCATGAAGCTCTGGAGGTGTCGTGACTGGTAGAGTTCAGTTTTATTAAGAGTGATACAGTTAAATGATCGTTCGCTCTATATCACAAATTGATGGAAGTGTGAATTCTACCATTGGACGTCGAGTTATCCAGTTGTGGAGATGGTTAGGCTATCGCCGTAATACCTGATGGACCTAGTTTCGAATCTCTGGGTGCGCATCGTTAAGGAATTCCATACTGTGACAAAACAGCAGTCTAGTTCTCTTTGGTTTTCATTAGTAACCTACCAACATTTATCTATGACGAATTCAATCAACTAAACTTAATACCAACCTCCACAAATCACCTCAATTCAATTATAAAGTGTATTTACTAGAAAACTAAATAATGGTTATGGTTTTCTACAACATTGTCAGCATTCAATCTATTGCTATGTCTATCATGTTCGATCAGTTTTATATCCTTGTAATGAATGTAACTTGAATACAAAAAGTGTAATAATGGTGAAAGAATTCCTCTTAACTGTTTGGAAGTTATCCATAACTGAACATATCAGTGTTTTGAAGCCAGGAAAGCTTTAATTAGTTGAAGAATGATACAGACCTGTTGACAATAAAAGAATTTAATGGGTTTATACGGTAATCTGTCAGATATGTAATACTGATATCACGAATTGATCTGAACCAGGCAACCATTGATCACCTGAAAGCACTGGACAGCTGTTTCGTCTTAGTATGGGACTCCTCAGCAGTGCGCATCCACGACCCCATCGGGGATCGAACCCAGGACCCTACAGCGCCGCGACGAGCGCTTAACCATTGGACCACTGGGCCGACTCTTAACGGTTGATATTTCTGATTCAGTCAATTCGTGATACATTTGCGTGACCTCAACAGTGTCGTGGATGCGCACTGCTGAGGAGTCCCATACTAAGACGAAACAGCTGTCCAGTGCTTTCAGGCGATCAACGGTTGTCTGGTTCAGATCAATTCGTGATATCAGCATTGACAAATTAACTATCTCCACAACAATCCCCTTAATTGTAAATATGTAATAGTAGATAATAAAATTTTCTTTTTAAAAAGTAATGTAGACAAATAAGAGTATTCAAGACGATTTTGTGATACACTCCAACATGATCACATTCATTCCAATCATTAAACTCTGAAACAATTTACAATGAACTATGTTGATAAGATAAAAAGTAAACTTCTCGGAAAATCTCACGTACGATTCTACTATCAAGAATCAAATAAACGAGCTTTAAGTCTTATGGTGAATACTTAAACTATCAACACTAGACTGGTCATCACCTTTAAGCAGGTTTTCTGTCTTAAAGAAATCCATGATATAGCGAGATAACCATCAAATGAGATTGGTGATAACCGAGCCCACTTTTAGCTTTTGTGAATTTAGTCGGTCAATGTTTCGAATTAGAACTTTTATGAGTGTCATGTATAAGTTCATCGTTAGGCTGGTTACAAGAGGTAATGTGAATGAGGATGAAGGGGGGGGGAACGGTATTGAGAAAATCGGTTTTAATTTACTATTAATATTTACCACAGATTGATTTCAGTTGGGTACTATTGAAGTTCAGGGAACTTAAACAGCCGTTTCATTAAAGCATATAACTACAGAATAAGAATACATAACAAACAAATGAACCTGAAAGGTATTTTTTTAATACTATTTCAGGATACGTAAATAAAAGTACGACATCTGCCAGTGTTTATATCCTTTATTTTTGTTAATAAGCTTCATTGTTTGCTTCTTTATCATATTTAGTCAACTATTAGAAACCAGAAAGTACAGGACAGTTATTTTGTTCCTACTTTGTGATTCGTCACAATTTTATGACCACCAGGGAGAATTGATTAGTTAAGTCTTTTAACAACGGAGCCTTATAATATCCAGTAGTTTACACTCATAACTATACAAGATCTCTTAAGTAACATTAATCTGTAATCGCCTATTACGTATTTCGTCATGTATTCAGAATCTGTTAGATATGTAAACCTGTTAGATGACAGCTCAATAATCTAAAAGTTTAGCAGTTACATCTAAGCCTAATAATCTTGTAATCAAACCCTGTTGAAATGCGCGTGAACGTTACTTAGTAGTCCTATACTAGTATGAATCAACTGTATGATATTCATTACTCTTCACGACTTCCAGTCATTGTATAATTTTGCTTGTTTTCAGTAAATGAAAAATGTATATGAAAAAAAAACTGTATAATTTTATCAGTAATTGATTATTTAATGATTTCCAATTTATTAACTAAGATTTGTGTGATATAGAATAATTATTTTCTTAAACAAAAACTAATTACTAATGTAAAAACAAAGAACTTAATTCATTTCATTACGATGAATTTATATATTCCCATTGATTTGTTATAGACTGAAGCTGGTCAGTCACTGTTGCTAAATGTGCATTCTGAGTGGATTGCCAACTTAATTAATACTTGTTGATAATCGCTATAATGACGCGATCCGCTCAGGATGAACATATAGCAACAGTGACTGACCAGCTTCAGTCTATAACAAATCAATGGGAATATACAATTTCATCCTAATACCAATGCGCCCATTGGCACAAGTGTGACTATCTGACTCAGTAGTCTAGTGTTGGACGCGGTGGCGTTTAACACGAAACGGAATGAGTTCGAATCATTTGTGTACATCAACGTTGGAATGCAGGTACATCCAGCTGATGGGTACTGAATAAGACGAAACGCGCGTCCTTGATTCCACTTGCCAATCACAATCTAACTTAAATTAATTATTTCAATAGAAAAGATATGTTTTGTATACCGTTCATTTTACTTTGTTACATTTAATAAGTGACGAAGGTAGAGGGAGTAGGGGGAGGAAGAAGCGGAACTACTAACTAAAGTTAAAATATAGTAACCTGATAATTGGAAAATTTCAAAGTCAGCATGTAGCAATATAATATACTATTTACTTTATATATAGGAATAATATTTATATATGAATCTTATGAAAAGCTAAACCGTAGAATTAAAGTAGTTTACTGAACATGAATGATACTAAAACAATACATTGTTTGATCATTGCGTAAGTGACCATTTAATGTTTGTTAAGTCTTTTATAGGGCTGTACAAATTCTATCGATCAATTTGGAATCTGGCCACTAATCTAAATGATTCGACATTACTGACACTTAGTAGAGATGTGAAGTTGTTTTAGGAGTAGTCGGTAGGAAATCCCTTGACCTAAGTCTCGTACAACTTGGGCACATTTCAGCAAGGTGTACTTAGAGTCTTTGAGGGAACTCATGCTTCTTAGTAGATCCAGTCTTAGATTACCAAGCTTCATTTCTGCATAATTCTAGTGTTGTTGATCTACTTTGAGTGGTGGACATATTTCAACTAGAAAAAGTAGAATTCAGCAAACAATATAAAGGACTCGACAGATATTAAATTGGTTGCTAACCGATGATCATCCAATGTATGCAGCTCAGTCCTGTAGGGGGTAATCCAAAGTACGGATAACTGAATAGTGACGGTTGTAGACTGTGAAGTTGAGCGACCGCGGATCACATCAGTAGGAAGCATGAGTTCCTTTTGAAGATTGCAGGTACACCTGATTGACAAGTGTCATGTAGCACAAAACTTATGTTCAGCGTTTTCTGTCAACTCCCTTCCCCACCCTTCAGAACAACTACCTAACACTAAAACAATGTGGATAACTTATTCTTAATAGAATTATATGTGAAGATTAGAGTTTTAAAGTCAGGGTTTAGGTTGAGTAAGGACGTTACAGATGAGATATAACTCAGTCTTTAGTAAGTGAGAAGGAGTACAATTCTAGAAACTAAGAGATACCAAAGTCCAATCATTTTCTGATTTCATAAAAAAATCCTTTATCTTTACTTTAAAACCTATTTTTATTGCTGAATTTAAACAAAAATTTGATAATAAGTCTAAAAACTAATCATAATCCCAAGATAGTTACAATAGTTCACTATAGTAACCTTAAATGATTATCTCGAAAAAACCGTTTTCATGTAAGTTATTATTAGATTTATTGTATGCTTAATCGATTTATGTAAGATGACCTAGAATCTGTTTACTGAAACCATATTAACATGTCACTTCAATTTAGTTCTGTGAACGTCTGTTTGAATGCAACAAAATCGCAGATATATCCACTCTTTATCTATCTACAGATATTAAATTTAGGCATTTCTTTATCTATGCATTTTAACACTTTCTTCTTGAACTATATCCTCACTGATATTACTGTTATAGTAGTTGTCATGTTAATTTTATTTTATTATGTTGATATGACATAACAACTTCAGTTAAGAGGTTGTTGGTGTTTATTTTAAGAATGATTATGACTAAGTAATATTGTTTCACTTAAATATTTGATGAAATGATTAGTTAATTTCTAAATCATTCTAGTCTTTTCTAGTAATGAACATAGTACTACGAAAATTTGTGTAGGGCAATTCAACATAATGAAATAAGTCTTTGAAAATTTATATGAATAGTGTAGAATTATTTAGAATCGTCTAGATCAAATGAAGTGATATGTATTACTTAAGAACTAAGACCATTGGATATATGAAAGGCTAGTGAATAACTAAAATTATGTATTAAGGTAAAAAGCTCAATCAAGCTCAGTAATGGAGGTTAAATGAACCTGACCTTGATCGATAGAATTCGATCAACAGGACTTGATGAATATTCAGTTTGTCACTACTCAGTAATCAACCTTAAAAATGAACCTGAAAAGACTCACTCAATTAAAGGTCAGTTATAAGAAGAAAAAGGTAACTAATAATAATATAGTCGAATTAAGGTGGTATCATAGAGATATGTACTAACTTTAGCTGGTTCTGTTCGTCACAGATTAATATTGGTTGAGTAACAGTGAAAACCAGAAAGGGAATAGACAACAGTTTAGTCCCAGTATAGGACTTCATACAAGTGTTCACTTTTGATTCTGATAGAGAATCGAACCTACGGCCTTTAGGTTTTATAACGAAAACTACTTCAATCCAACTACAATAATTAGCTTACCATTGACCGACTTTAGGATGTTCCTGAAGTTCTAGTGAGAAGTCGTGACTGGTGAAGGTCAGATTTGTCTAGACTGAGACAGTTATCACCAGTTTCAATGGATGATGATTGATAGAAGTGGATATTCTACTAATGGTCTCCTGTTGGTTCAGTGTTGCAGAAATTTATCATTTGCCGTGAGTCCTGAAAGCCCATGGTTTCATCCTTTGGCTAAATCAATGATGCTGAGGATTTCTATACAAAAATAAAACGACTGTCTAGCACCCTTTGGTTTTCAATGGTTCCCAAGAGACATCATTCTTTAGCAATCAATAAAAAGTAATAACAATACAGTAGAAAGCGAAAAGTTAGAATACGTCAGCAGAGAATAGTGGAATCATTATCTAATATAACATGATTTATGATTATAAAATATACTCACAACGAAATGGAACAGCTGAAACATTATGCTCAAGAAGTGCCCACGTCATAACAATTGATTTTTATACGTTTACTAAAGTTAGGGCCAATCGATTTACCAACACAGCCTTATTTCAGCTTAGAGAAAAAACGTAGGGGGCTGGGATGGGAAAGTAACTATAAATGAGAGGGCAATACAAGCTAAGATAATATTTGCAGTGATTCCTCATATATTGACAGTTAATTATATAATTTACCTTTAAGTACATAAATAAAAATTTAGAGAGAAAAGAAACGTGACATCACTTGGCTAGATGCTACATACTAATTACAAAATCAACAATTGATTATGTAATAAACAATCATGTTTTCCAATCTAAAGTGATCTACTTTCAAAAATATATTCATTAAGTAATCAAATTTGATTTCATTAACTGATCTGAGCTAGATAACCGTTGAATACCAGAAAGCATTGAAAAGTTGTTTTGTCATAGTGTAATACTATTGAGCAGTGCGCAGCCATGATCTCGGTGTGGTGTCATTGTAAAACAATGAGAGCAGGAAAACTTTTTCATCCTGATAAAAAACCCTTCATTAGGGTGTACCTACAACTCAGTGATATGATAAATGATTGAACTATTTTCTTTCGCACACATAGTATCAGTTAATCTGTGCATATTTTTTCAAATCTATTATACAATTAGGGGGGTTGTGCAGATAGTTAATTGTCAATCCTCATATCGCGAATTGACCGGAATCAGACAGCCATTGATTACCTGAAAGCACTGAACAGCTGTTTCGTCCTACTTTGGGACTCTTCAGCAGTGCGCATCGACAACCCCATCGAGGATCGAACCCAGGACCCTATGGCTTCCACGCGAACGCTTTACTACGACTCCATACTAGGACGAAACAGCCATCCAGTGCTTCCAGATGATCAAAGGTTGTCTGATACAGATTAATTCGTGAAATCTATTATAGTTAAATATAAATAAAGTAGTATTGTTGTTGGTAAGTAGAATCCAGTGATACACATTTTATCATGTTTAGAACTTATTAGTTAAATTCATCTTTCAGGTAGTGCTGCTATTCCCAATGGGGATTAAAATCAACCTACTAGTGTCTAATGCTACCGCATTCTAGATTCCAATTTGAAGCTACAACATAAATTTTATTATACTGCTAGAGTACAATACGGGAACAAATAAACGTTGTATTTAAGTAACACTGTGAAATTCTCCAGTATGTCAATGACAGAAGAGCCATCGGCATCAAGTGTTCTACTAATTTCAACTATCAGTGCATAACATAGGCAATTTATTATAATTAGGATTAGTATTTATGCTAAATAAGGAATTTTAGTTGAAATTAGGCTTTTAGTATTAGTGATGCAATTGTTTGTTAGATCTTGGGATAAGAAATATATTTTATGGTAAGAATTATCACTAACCCAGTGTTCTGAAATGGTGATTCCAAATCATTTAGGGTTGGATACAACAGTTTATCAAACACTTAGCTAAATGTATGAAATATGCAGGGCTTTCGAAACACGCCACTTTTTACCTGGTTTTACTCCATGATTTTTTCAGTCATACAGTACTGCTGAATTTAACTTCAGGAATAAGATCAGGACATAAGTTTAGAGACAGAATTTATCATACGGATTAATATTAGCAATAAGAATTAGTAATTCTAGTCAAAACTTGAATTCAGCGCTAATTACTAATTCTGAAATTGGCTTTTAAGGTTATGAATTTATTTTAAAGTTAGGAATTTAAAGATATAATTAGGATTATGGCCTGATTGACACAGTAAATAATGTTTACGAAGAGCTGTATTAGCAAATGGTAATGAGCTGTTACATTGTTAGTGGAATAAGCCTGATTATTTTAAGCTTTCTCAATAGAAACCTTAATTAAAACATGACTTATGATAAGAACCACATATATACATAGTGTATAGATAGAACCAATGTGGTTTGCATCCAACTGTGAATTAATATTTACCATTTAGTGAAGTTAATAGTAAAGATAGTGAAGATGACCTAGTTATTTTATTCCACACACAGTAGCAAATGCAGGTGAAGACGAGCCGTGTAGCGGCAGCCTCTACTGTCAACGGAAGGCCTCAACGTACACAACGGAAAAAGCAAAATCCTTCGACACAAAACAACGAACACCAACCCAATTACACTTGATGGAGAAATTCTAGAAGTTGTAGAAGCCTTTACATACTTCATCATCATAAACAAGGAGGGTCTTATACAGATGTGAAGGCGCGGGTTGGAAAGGTAAAAACAGCATTTCTACAAGTGGACAATATCCGAAACTCAAACTAACTGTCAGCCAACATTAAAGTCACAAAAAGCACATTCTATTGCGTCTTCACTCCAAATTGTTTGAAAAATGACTTAACAGCTTTCATTCAAATAAGTGAATTTCTTTGTTTTTGTTGCCGTGTCTTATGAGTAAAAACGCCACTATGAAACTGTGATTCATTTATTTGTCATGTGGAATATGTATATTCCCTGTAATATAATTGTCTTCTTCCAGATAAGCTGTTCAATCATGAATACAATATTTCAGTTGGTTTGAAGTGATTAATGAATGCTAATGATATCTGACATATCGTTGAGCTGACCACAGACATTTCAAGTATCACATTTACCCGTTTCCTCTAAGATATTCTGTTCCATAGTACTTAGGAATCACCGTTGAGTTTAAGCAATTCTCTTAAGATATTTGTAAAGCAACAGAGACTAGTCAGTTTAATTTCATAAAAATAGCAAATTAAATAAAGCCTAAAGTTTAAAGATATTTACCAGTTACATGTTCTAAATAGTTACTTCATGATTTAATTAAATAGAAAAAAAATGTATTCACATTTAAACATACTACTATTTCGAAATCTACTTATAATTAATTTTGTAACTGTTAGTTTCTTCTCCTTCCCCTCCGTCAGATATTGTTATTAAACGAAAACTGACCAATCTTTGTTGCTGTATGTGCATCCTTAGCTGACTGTTCTTATACGGTAGTATTTCACAAGAAAAAAAATAAGTGTTAGATTGTGATTTCCACTTATCAACCACAATCTAATTTTAATCATTGTCATTTATGACGTAACATATTTATTAGTTTTTTACGTAAATTACCACAAATTTGATAAACAATCAACAATAAACGTGCATAACTATTAATTATAATTATCAGTAGTAATAAAAGTCCACTAAAAGAAAATATCAACAATACGTACTTTTTAAGCAGTTGCATTTCCAATTTGATTGTGGTGGTTACGTGGAAGCAGTTGTTGAGTGGTTTATTTTAGTCACAAATTATTCGTCTACTGGTTAGCTTTGAAATCAGGGTGCATTCAAAAGTTGTTTCTTCCTAGTATGGGACTCCTCAGTAAGTATACACTATAGGGTCTCTCCATGGAATCAAACACTAGGAACATCAAATCAGACTGCCGATCTGTTAACTATCTGAACCCCTTTACTGGTCTCCACAGGTATAATTTTCACTACCATAATTTTGTAATATGGCTCAACAAACAATGAATGTAATGGTGAAAACTGTTTCACTCCCAGATATGTTTAATCACCACGTATCCACTCCTATCTGGTTTTCAGTGATACTCAACTGATATCAATCTGTGATAAATACAAACATGTTATTGTACTTTTAGTTGGGAAAATTTAATTCACTGTTATGCCGCCCAACTGTTATTACAGATAAGTACGACTGATTGCTTGATATGACCTTGTTCTCACCAAATTACAGTCACGATTGACAAATACATGTGTATAGTAGATACCTAACGTCTATCCTGATACCTACTTAGTATCAAGTCTGAGTTGTATGAACACAAGCAGGTGAACAAAACAGACAAAATCAGGTTGTATTTTAAACATTCCTTTTGTATTCACATAAAACCTTACAATGCAGACAATCAATAAGGAAATTAACATCAATACAAATTAAGGGAGACAGTGATAGTAAACTTAACTAACTATACACAATTTCACCTGGAAGCACTGGACAGCTGATTCATCCTAGTATGGGACTCCTCAGCAGTGCTCATCCACGACCCTGTCGGGGATCGAAACCAGGACACTCTGGCTCCGTGACGAGCGCTTTACCATTGGACCACTGAGCCGGCTCCTAAAGGTTGATATTTCTAATTCAGTCAATTAGGTAGATGTGATTCACAAATGGAAAATCAAATAGTAACAGTTAAAAGGTTAAATGGTAGGATAGGTCAAGTGGGACATAATAAAGATGGAAGTAAATTGCCTACTTTACACACAACTAAAATAACTGAAATAGACTTTTGTTTACAAATTTAGTATCGTATGTTAGTTGTTCTTTCTGAATAACCCATTATAGCATTCATTAACAACATATTGTTACGTAATTTCTGAAAAAAATTGTATTGTTTTTTACTGTAAAACAAAAAAACATGTTTAATTGAATTGAGATGGATTGTGGTGATTGGTATTAAGTGTAGTTGGTTGAATACTTCACAGATTTATGTTGATAAGGTACCATTGAAAACTAAGGAGAAGTAGATAACTGTTTGTCATAATATAGGATTTCACACTAGTGTACATCATAGATTCCACCCCAGTGACTTCAGGTTGGTGAACGTTTAACTCTGTACATGATTGGGTCGGTTTTTTAATGGTACCCTGTCACCATCGATCTATGTCGTATTCAATCGACAGTAAACATGTTTGTCTTTGCTTCATTTTATGTTAAGAGTGTTAATTTAATTAACTAACATCTATACATGATTTAAGTTGTTATTTGTAAATTGTATTCGTTCATAAATTAACTGAATGTATTAGTAAACATAATTTTATTTCAATTCATGATTATCTGGCATAATTCTAAGAAGAGATTACTATCACTACATATTTAATGTTCAGTATTATTTGTCTTAAAGAAGTTATAATTGAATTCTTGTTATTTAGATATTGCATAGTAACTATTATCATGTTTTTCTGTTTCATCAATTATTTATTGATTTTTTATTTATCAAGTTACTATGCTATCATTAATCTAAATGAATGAAATTAATGATCAATTAATAATTTATTAAAGTTTTATGAATAAATGAATTGAGTAAAATGACTAGACATTTAGGTGGATGGGGGTTATGTTATGAAAGATAGATTTTTGTGGGTAGGGAGGGAAGGGGGTTTGTATTGGTTTATACTGGTTTGGATGAAATATCTGAAAATTTCCAGGTAATCGATATTTCCCAGTAAATTCAACTTTGTATTATTTCTTTTTAAAGTTTGTAATCATTACTGTTAAAAGGTTATACAGATATTACATTGATGAAAGCTAGTCAATCGTATACCAAATAACTCGATCGTAACGTTTTTGTAGATAATCAAACTTAGTCAATACTGCAAGTATATCTTACTGACGATTGCCAAATGTCACATCTTTAATGATAGTTGAGCATTTCGAGAAACTTACGGTATTATCATCAACGATGATCTGTCTCATCAAAAAACATTGGAAATTCAATGTTTTAAATATAATTAAGTAAACAAAAAAAATCTATAACCAAACTTGTTATGTAATATTATGCCGAATCAATTCGCTTAGAATGTACACACACAACAACATAGAATGCTCAGTTACAGTCTTGAATATATCGATAACAAGAGTCTATTAAAAATTCCACATCATTTCAATAAGTTATCCATTCATTAAATTAGTTTATAGTGTAATAATCATTTAACATAAAATAGTATCTAATTGAAATGATGATGTAATCTATAATACACAACAATTTACACAGTTACATTTAAAGTTAAAAAAAAAACTAACCTACTAATAAAGTACCCTAATTAGTATCAATTTGATTATTGATAAACTAACATTAAATTATGTTTATATCTTGTTTACGTCTATTAGTTACAATGTTAACTAAAATGTCAACAAAATATTATCTAATTAAAAATAAACTTTTCAATATACTTTTCTATGAAGATGACGTAATAGAAAAAACATAAAGAAGTAATATGAAATAGAAAAAGTGATGTTTAAAAATGTTGACAATCACTTTCAAGGCATGAAATAAGTAAACAAACAGCATATCCACTTGAAAATACGTCAATAAATCATTTTCTTTTTGTTTTCATCTTCATTTTATCTTCTCATTTCGTTTATTCTCTTTCTTTTTCTTTCCTTTTTTTATACCTTTTTTTCTCATATTTAAAAGTGTTATTTCATTGAGTTACATTGAAATGAATTACTTTATGCTTATTTCAAAGTTACTTAAATAGGAAATAACTTAAGTAGTATCATTTAATATCTTTAAAATATTTTTTCATAATTGGTTATTTAAATATAAATAGGTTAAATGTAAAATAATGATTTATATGGATACAGAAACATACAAACAAAGAAAAAAAAAGGACGAAGAGGAGAAACAAACGTTCATCTATTTTAAAGGTCATTAGAATTTTGTTTGTTTGTTTTTTCTAAAAAAATATATTTTTAACTGATCTAGATTTTTGCGTTTTTTTCTGTTTTTTTTCTTTCTTTTTTTGTTTTTCTTGTTCCTATTAAAAATTGTAGGGGTAAAAGCAAACATTTTAAGTAGATTTTGATGTTTTCTTTATAGTAGAAATAGAATTTACTTGAGATCAATAACAAATGAAGAATAAGAGAGAAGAAAACAAGAAATTACATTAAAGTAATATACTGATCTAATTTATTCATTAAATAATCAACTTGTCTTTGAGTAGGTTAAAGATGTTAGATTTGACCAGGTTATAATGTGTAAGGTATGTAATAGTCTTTAAAAAAAAGGCTGTCTATGTCAGAAACATGGAATACTGAAGCAGTTCTTCTTCAAAGAGATTCGTATATTAAACTAAAAAAAATCTACATCATAGTGAGGAATTTAGTTAATAGATAGTTGAAGTAGTAGTTTATTCGTTAAAATGTTTAACGGTGAAGCACATGAGTACATGAAGTACATGAGTACATCCAGCCGATGAGTCCCAAATAGGACGAAACGCGCGTCCTGGATTCCACTTGCCAGTCACAATACAAATTAAATCACATGAGTACAAGTTTGAAACCTCTATAATCTACATTAGTTTAGTCAATCACTTTTAAATGAGTTACTAAAAATAGTGAGGTAGTAATATTAATCAATGACAGACTTCGTAATATGAAGGTTTTGACATCTTCTCCATGAGATTATTATGGACTAAATAGATTAAACCCTTTACAAGATTACATTAATGCAAAAAAGTGGTTTATGAGCAAGAAGAAAGTTTTATACATCAAGTAGAACCCAGGAAGCTGTCTGGACTCAGTAGCTTAATTGAAAACCCAATCGAACTTGACATTCATTGACTAAATTCAGGCCATAGTGCAAACATCAACACTTGGGAGCAGATATATGAAACACATTCATGTCAAGTACCATTAACACTCTGATGTAACAACCCCAAGCTTGTTTTAAAGTGGTGTATTACTATGAGTTAATGATTAATTTCGGCTTAGTTGTTAATGATTCACTAACTAAAGTCACTGATTGTTAGTGCAGTGCAATAACAAAAAATTTTCTGGTCGACAAACTGTTACAATTATGCTTAAAAAATAAACTTTTGTTGCTCGTTTTCGTCGTAAATCAATATTGGTTGAGTACAGCCAAAAACGATAAACCACTGAACAACCGCCTCGTTCCACTATGAGACTTAGCAATGCACAACTTTGGTTCCGTCAAAGAATAGAACCAGTAGCGTTCATGTAACTAGACGAATGCTTAATCATTGACACTAGTAACCTAATAGGGATCAAGTAGTAGAACTTCAACATTTCAACAATTTGTAATATAGCTAGACAATTAGTGATAACTGTCTCACTTCCAACATGTATGAACTCCATCAGTCACAACTTCGCACTAAAACTTCAGAAACATTCTTAGTTAATTAAATTGATGAGTAGGATGTACACAAGTGTAAAATCCTCTCTTCTATAAAGAAAAATTCATTCATAGCTTGCTAGTATTTATTAATACCCTAATTTAATCGATCTTTGACGTATATAACCAAGTAAATTAAATTAACTAGCAATCGGATTGACATGATTTGCGGAGATTGATAATAAGTCTACTTGATTCGTTTCATCACAGCGTAATGTTGATAGAGTACCAATGAAAACCAAGGAGTACTCGACAACTGTTTCATACTAGTATGGTATGCGTACTAGTGAGAAGTTCCCTTTTCTACAACGAAACAGTAATCCACAGCTCTCTAGTATTATTTAGTGTCACAACAAAGATCAATCTTTAATCTATACAACTAACAAAGTTAAATTAAATGTTAATCTTTTAAAACAAGAGAACCACTTGAAAAAAGAACACTTTAGAAGAACGCTTTTAAAGAACAAAATAAGAGAGTTAGAATAGGCTTGTATCTTCCTGTTGATTTGTAACGAAATGAAACTGGTCAGCCTCTGTTGCCATATGTCCATGCTGAGCGGATTGCCTTGATATAGCGATAGTACATAACTAATATTTTAGATGAATTGTGACTGGCAAGTAGAATCCAAGACGTACGTTTCATCCTATTTGGGATTGATCGGCTGGATTTATCTGCATCCCAATGTTGATGATCACACTAGAATTCGAATTCAGTCTGTTTCGTGTTAAACGCCACTGCGTTCATCAACGAGAGAATATAAGCTTATTCTAATTACATATATACTCGTTGCACAAGTGTCTGGACACAGTAGCCTAGTGGTGAACGCGGTGACATTTGGTACGAAGCGAAGTGAGTTCGAATCCCAGTGTGAATATCAACGATTGGATGCACGCACATTCAGCCAACGAGTCCCAAATAGGACGAAACGTAAGTCTTGGATTCCACTTACCAGTCACAATCTAACTTAAATAAAATAATGAAGTTTAATCTAATCTAAATATACCCATGTTTTAGGCATAATTACCTTAATTAATCATATAAATCACCATGAATACAGAACAAAGCATTTTCACTCTATTCATATTGACAATGTAATATTGACAACAAACTGAACACATCAAATTGAATAAATGATCAGCTAAACAATAAAAAATAAAATAAGGTGCATATTAGATTCGATATATTTTCATATTGAATAGCGGAGTGCCGGCGGTGAAGGGGATCGGTTCAATAAAATACTTTCTATGATGAACTAGAAAAATTCATTACATCAATAAAAGAAACTAAATAATGAGGAATTAATGAAATTAGATTTGTCTTTTTGTAAATGATTTCATTTAGTTTGATGTTACACTATTGTAAACTATATTTAACTATTATGTAATAGTGAGGTGTGTTGTATGATTAAACTAAGTGTGATCAGAGTTATCAGTAATCATTTAAAATGAATAATAAACAGAAACAAATTGATAATACGTCGTTTATCAAGAGAGAGGGGAAGTTGTGTAATGAATGAATAGTCAATGAAAACGATCTTTGAATAAACAAGATAAAAATTAAAGGATCTAATGGTTAAATGTCGCACTAATTGTAACTCAGTGTTGTGCAGATCGTTGAATTTTAATTCGATATCATGAATCTGTCTGAATTATACAACCATTGAGTACTAAATAGCTGTTGTGTCCTAGTATGAAACATTTGAGCAAGTGCTCATCCGTGATTCCACCAGAGATCGAACCCAAGTACTTGTAGTTCCTTAACAGACGCTTTACCACCAAACCACTGAATAGGCTTCTCCCAATGGTTAATATTTCTAAATTGGTCAATTGGTGATATATTTGCTCGATCCCATCTATTGCCATCAGTGGGAAGCTGCCTCACATTTATATAGCTGAACTCTACTGGTCCCATCTTAAAAGAAAAACTTCAGGAATTGTTTCGACTTAGTCACTTGGTGAACTGATATTGATCGTTAATGAATGCTGTGAAGATTATTGTCTGCTAGTTTGTAATAATGACTAACTAATGTTAAGAAGAGAAAGACAGAAGAACAACGATATTACATAATCAATCATTGAGAATATAAAGAGGGTTTAGACTATAGTAGAATTGAGAAATGAATGTATTGCTTTTATATACAAGGATTCACAATAAATATGTGGATTGACTTTAAACTACTTTGTTTAACTGCGTGTAAAATTTTAAAAGATTCTGGTGGAGCAGAAGAACTATAAGTAATGATGTATTTTAAAACTGAATTACTGATGAACTTGCATAAACCATTAGTTAAACAAGAAGAACAATGATTGTAGATGCTATTCAAATATCTAGTTTTTTGTGGTTAACTAGTTCAAATTTACAGAAGTGGTTAAATTTGTAAACGTACATTGATGTGTTTCACATTTTCCAAATGACCTGTGATACATGAATGTGTGAAAAATAAGCTTCTAGTTAGGGTTAAATTAACGTGTATTTCTAAAGTTACCTACAACTGTGGATTTAGAAGCGTTGTTCACACACCGCAAAGCTTTTTGAAGTACATCATTTACTTGGCTATCTAAAAAAAATAATATGAATCAGCTAATAGTTCAATCTTATAACTTCTCGCTACTTCTTGTCATATGACTCTATTAGAATTATCTTTTAAAATTGTCCACACAACCAATAGAAGTGGTCCGAAGAGTTTGTAAATCAAAAAACTTCACTTACTGAAGAAGCTATAACATTCACAATTTCAAGCCTAACCTCTGTGTACTTGCTTACTTACGCCTATTACCTCTCTTGGAGGAGCATAGGCCGCTCACCAGTATTCTCTATGCAACTCTGTCCTGAGCAATACTTTCCAGCTGTATCGAGTTGCTGTTCATCCTTTTAATGTCTGCTTCCAGCTCTCGACGCAGTGTGTTATATGGTCTTCCTGTTTTTCGTTTCTCAACAGGATTCCAAGTTATTGCTTGTCTCGTGATGCAGTCTGATGATGTCCTATCCATTTCCAACTCTTCAGCTGGAAGTTGGTTTGTTCTCTTCCAAAGTAGGCTGTTGCTGAGGGTTTTCGGCCAACAGACATTCAATATTCTGCGTTGACAGTTGTTGATAAATACCTATACTCACCTGAGGATGTCTGCAGTAGTTCTCCACGTTTCAACCTCTATGTATATTAGCATAAAATTCAATCCTTAGTTTACCTTTGATTTCAATCTCTTTTAATATTCAATTGTTACTACAACAATTACCATTACGTTGTTCATACTTAATTATGTATCATCTAGAAACTGTCTTTTTTCCAACAGCCTTTCTCACTAGTTATTTAGTGATTGCATAATTGATAATACTACTAAACAATTTTTTGTTATTTTTTTTGACGTAATACAACTATATTACTGTTTACTGTATACATCAAACTATGTCTGAAAATTTTCACCAACACACCTAAATTATTACATAATTGACTATGCTGTATAACATTCAACTATGGATTACAATTGTACAACGCCATATTAAAGCGATATTGTTGCTAGGATAACCTCATTTCATTAAATATTCTTTATAATCTCTAATTATTTCTAACAAGGTATGCAGAAATACTACTAGTTTATCAATGCATAGAGACATTTATACTAATAAAGAATCATACTATATTATACTTGGAATATGGTTAACACAAGAGTTAACTACTTATATTACATCCTATTTGTCAAGTATGACTAATTTAAAGTAAATAAATCTGAACAATGACTTTTATTATCTTGAAGATACGTTAGAAGGTGTTCATATAAATGAACATGTAAATTCTTTGAATGTATTATCTGATATATATGAATCAAGATGCTAGCAACTATCATCAAGAGTTTAATAGAATTCAATGACTATACTATTCGAATTAATGAATAAATTGAATACTGTGGACAATGATGAATTTGAATATGATGTCATGAAATGATATGAATTAGACAATATAGAAGCAATAGATACCTATTTATTTCTAGTAGTGGACTACCGAAAGTTCGAGACCAGAAACTTTGAATTTCATTTTACAAGCTTAATTCTTAAATCAATCAGTTGGTTATATTTCAACTATTAGTCTATGAATCAGTAATTAAACCGTTAGTGGTTTGTTAGCAAAACCAAAAGTTACATTTAAGGGGTTGTTGTGGAGATAGTTAATTTGTTAATGCTGATATCACGAATTGATCTGAACAAGACAACCATTGATCACCTGGATGCACTGGACAGCGGAGCCAGAGGGTCCTGGGTTCGATCCCCAACAGGGTCGTGGATGCGCAGTGCTGAGGAGTCCCATACTAGGACGAAACAGCTTTTCAGTGCTTCCAGGTGATCAATGGTTGTCTGGCTCAGATCAATTCGTGATATCAGCATCAACAAAACCAAAAGTCCTAGAATCGACGCCCTAACCTGGTCATGGTATTGTCATAAAATCCTATAGTAGGACGAAACAACTATTGAATGTTTCCTAGTTTTTATTAGTTGTTTAATACAGACCCATTTGTGTAAGTCAGTTTATCCTAAACTGTTTGTACCTAAAATATGGAATAATCAATTCACTTCTTAGCTTTCATAAAATACTAATTTGAATTGTAATTCTAAGTTTATAGCTGTCTAGGTTTACTCTGAATACAGCTGTTTATCAGTTCAAAAACTATCTCTTCATTTTAGAATACATGAAGCCAACATTAATTGGAATGTGTTTTGTTCCTATAAAGCATTCTCTCTACGTTTCGTAGCTAATTCAAATGAAGTAGGTTTTCATTAGTTATCTACATGGTAGCTAAATAGTTTTAGATCATTCCCAAGACAATACAACATCGATGGTCACATTGAATAAACTTTAATGGCACTGATCCCACGTAGATAGTTACAATATTTGCCAACCTCTCTGAATCCTCTCATTGAATACGTTTTACATTAGTATACATTTTAGTGTAACAGAATCAAAATTAAGGAAAAAAGTTTCTTTTGAATTCATTCTATCTACAAACTAGTGGAAATAAATCGTACTTGATCATACTGGAGCCATTCATTCATTTAATCATTCATTCATTTAAACACACACACATAGATTCATACACACATTGAAGTATGTACCCAATAAGTCAAAGATTCAATAAGTAAATAAGTAACTAAATAAGTAGTCTTTATTTGACAAGTTTTCATGGAGGATTCATCACGCAACTGATATTAATTCATTATTCACTTCGATCTCCTAAAGAAAGTATCCATGCATAAGAATGGTATAATAAAGAAAAAGAAAATAAGCAAATGACAAAATGTCATTGATTTTTTCATATAGAAAATTCAATGAGAGATGAGGTTACAGTGGATTGTTTCTATTCTATAAACATTGAATGAATTATCTAGAACAAAATATGACTATGAATTCTAATTGTTAATTATTTGTATTGTTCACAGATTATTTTTGATTGTTTAACATTGAATATCATAAATACTGGATAGTTAATTCATTCTAAAAGGAAACTCTACACTACAACATTCCATTAATACAGGAACTTCAAGTTTTGTGGCAAATCATCAGCATTACTAGACCTTCATAGTTCATAGTTACAATATTTTATTTTGATCAGTTTATTATCAGTAGAGGCAATAATCTTATTAATTATGAACTACCTCTATATTTTTTTGAAGTGAACTTCAGAGGCAGCTATATAAAATCAATTGATGTTTAAATGTTCATCAGGGGAACTGGAATGTCTAAAGTTTAATGCTTAATTAGGTTTGTACTTTTAAAGAGACTCGAGTTATGATGAAACAGTTGTTGATTGCATGATCGTCTAATAATCTGTGATTGTCTGTAATTGTCATCTGAGATGTAATTTTAATAATCTATAAAGCATTTATCACTAGAGCTTCAAATGTAATCTTTGATGGAAATAACACATTATTATGTATTACATACCAACCAACTAACCTAAACTGCTGATTAGATCGAATATGTGCTCAACATAATTTAAATGTTGCCTAAATGTTAAAAAAAAATTAACACTTAGTCACTAATCGAGTATTGTACAATGTCTTATTCAAGTCTTATTCGATTCATGCTTTGTCTTAAATATCCTTTTTGAGTCATATACTTTGATTACTAGTGTTTATATTTGGTACTTAAGATGTGAATATCTTCAGTGACTAGTATATAGATAATCTCTGACAACTTTCGTGAAAAGCTGGTAATTTTGATTTACGATTAAAATGATGCTTACTTACTTAAAACTATGATAAAGAAATATTTCTGTTTGAGAATGGAACAAGAAATACTTTAGTGTAATGTGTATACTTGGAAATAAGTTTCTAATGTCTAGTGACTATCATACTGATTTGATGTCGATTCATGCTTCTCTCTGATAATAGTAATTTTTCTTTATCCATTACATCATTTATTGTAATTTAATGATGTCTTCATTGATTACTTCATAAACATGCCTATCTTAGTAGTATATTGCAATTCATTATTGTTTATGTTTAAGATTACAGATAGTTAGCCCAAAGGTAAAGTGTTGAAAGTTAGAAATTCTAGTAAAATAGGTATATCATAAGTATTTAGTAAGTACATTTATCTAATTAGTCTGGAATAGAACGAAATGCAGATTCGATACTCCATTACTAACGTCTTACTAAATACACTGAAAGTGTACTTTGATTGATCACCATGCGTAATGACCATTTTAATGTTTTTCAAGTTCTTTATTGTGTTGGTCAAATTCTGTCAATTCATTGGTATTGCAGCAGCTAAGTCTGAATGACTTGATATCACTGTCAGGATTTAGAAATGAAATGTTATTTTGAAGATAGTTGACAGGGACCCTTGGACCTAGGTGTCGTGCTGTTTGGGCATTAAGCAGTAATCAACCAATGTATACATCTTAGTTTTGTAGGGGAGGGGTCTACTGAGGTCGAAATAACTAGATGGTAACAATCACTGACTATGAAACTGCTTGAAACTAGATTAAAGTATATGCTCTTTCGAAAACTCCATGTACACAATGCTGATGAGTGATATACAGTATGAAACCGAAGTCTATGACCTCCTGCCAACTACCTCCGAACACCCATCCATCTTGAAAGTATGTTTATTCTATTTAACTTTGATCTAGACATCATATACTATTGTATATGTATAATGTATTTCCATTAATAACTGACTTAAGGAGGTAATTCCAGGACTCTGGTGACTAAAAATATCGAATATAAGTCAATCACTTATCAGCAGCGTTGTATGATAATGGCAATTTATATCACCAATTAACTTAGCCTAGTAATGTAAACTATTTGGTACTATTGACTCAATAGATCTCAGTGGTAAATTCTTTCCATAATGGCTAAGCTCCGTCTGTGGCAGGGTAGTGGTGTCTTATATTTCAACAAAAAATCTATTCATAACATTATGGTTTTGTGGTAATTGCTAGTGGCTAATTCAGGTAAATCTAAACAATCATATGATCTGTGTGTACTTCTATTCTTAATGTTTTCATAAACATATTTCTATGTTTGTAACTCGTGTATCCCCCCCTGTGTGTAGGAGCCTGCCTACTTATCTTCCTCCTGTGTTACATTCTTTTGGTAAAGTACTGTCAAGCTAAGGTGTCACATTAGTTACTTGTCGTTAGTTAAACAATCCTTAGCCTTTAGTGACTTATCTATATGTGGAACATTTGTATTCCTATATACTCCTAGTTAGATTATTTATTTTCTTGAATACTAGATTCCATCGACTACTTGATTACTGGGTTGCTGAGTACTGACTGCCGTCAGCTTGTAATTACATTAGTAATTATAACAATACAATTCTAGCAGTACAATCACAATTTCTGAATTCTCACTATCACTTCGAGACTGATATTTGTAATACTAAGTACTAATAAGAACATTGCAAAATTGTCATTGAATATCTAACTAATATCAATTCATATTTATACAACTTTCAATCTTGTATTCTCCACAAGTCGAACAAAAACAAACAAACAAAAGAACAATCAGTTTATGAAATATCTTCACTACTCAAACTATTCTCTAATCAACTATCCTTACTTTCATTCAATCTTCTATCTACAACTTTACTTTTCAGTTCAATGAATATATGCTTTTATATGTTAACTTGACTAGATTTTGTAAACACCTGACAACAATCCGACCTAAATGAAATGAATTCATAATTATTCTACTTGAATTATTATTTTGTTAGTAGTTTAGTAGTAGGTATTGTTTACAAGTTTGCATTATTATCACGGTATAACAAACTAAGTAACATTAGTTTTACAGTCATTTGAAATGAAACGAAATGAAAAAAAAAAAAGAAAAAGAAAAATTGAAAAGAACTCTTGTTTAACTAGTATCTTCCGGTTGTTCAATATAGTGATTATAACATTAATGAAGTAATATAATATTAGTAGTATAGACTAAACTATATAAGTAGTATATATTTATAGTTTAAGAATACATTAGTAGTATGTCAAGTAAATAGGTCTTATTACCTACTCTGGTAATCAATGAAGCTTATGATGTGTTTCATTTACATCATTTCTAATTTATTTACTATTTAATGAATAGATATTAACTAAATGTTTCTATTTATTATTAATGGACCGTGAAATATTTTGTGTTGTTCTATGTAATAATCATATTTATAGTATAGTATGTGTTTATCTGTTTGATTTCTTGAAATGATCACTTTCATTTATACTTCACACGATTTAGTTACTATGTAACAATGAGTGATTTTACTGAGAAGTGGAATACAGATTGTTGTTAAACTGAAAGTTTCACATGATGAATTGAATTCAGTGAAGTATCTCATGCAATTGAAGTCATTATACTTTCCAATGCTACAGTATGATTTTATCATCACAACCCTACCCAGAGGATAGAATACAAAACCTCTGAGTAATACAATAAGTAAATAACCTATAGACTAATGAGTCGATAGAAAATAGTTTACACTTAATTTCATTCATTTCAATAATCTCTAGAACATCAGAATGATGATCGGCATTTACATACATGCTACTTATGTGAAGCGGTAATTTCTTAACGCTAGTTAGATATAGACAGTAGAGTTCAATCATTATCAAGTATTGAGCAACTATCCACAGATAACAATAGTTAATGATATAATGGGACATTGAGAAGACTAAAAGTAGAAATTTAAGAAATTAGATACTGAGATTAAATTCTCTCCGTAATGTCTGAAGGTTTCAAGTTAAATCAATGATAGCGTCGAACAGGCACACGAGCGGATGTCTCTGAAAAGAAAACAAAACGATTGTAATAAAAAAGATAGATAATTGATTATTTATCAGGAAATGAGATGAGCATGACTGATAGTCATAATATTAACATAAACCAGAATTCTGTATTCAGATTATTTTGTTACTAGGCATAAATTAAATAACAGAAAATAAGGAGAACACTTTTTTAACTAACAGATAAATGATTATTTATGACGAAGCCATTTGAGCGTGTATAGTAGTCATAATAATTGTAGCTCGTTTAATCAATAATATTCATTCTATTAATGATAATTTCTAAAGTGACTATGAGAAGGAGACCAAACGACACACAGACAAAGTCAATATTTCGATTGACCAATTAACAGTAAACAGTTGAAATATCAACTACGAAAATCAACTAAATGATTTCATGTTCCTACATGGGGTCAGCTTTCGAAGCCAGAATCTCAATGGTAATTAGTTCACACTGTAACACTTAATGATTCGAGGTTGAATTCAACACAGAGTATCAATCCGCTCACGAAACATTTCAGTTCAGGGAATATTCGATGACTGTCTGATAATAATATAAGGTGTACATCATCCATTGTATTCTAGATCTAATTCGATATATACACATCACCAACAAGTCACTAAACCTTTACACACTGACTGACATGATGATCATTCAACACAACTCTCTTTGACTATCACACTATTTAATCAATTGAGCTTAATCAGTCATTAGGGACTGAATGAATTTTAACTAGAATCTATTTTATCGATATGTACATGATTATTGTTTAGATGGTTGATATATTAAAATGTTGTTATAATTCAATGTGATACTCATCATATACTGGCATCAAATGAAATAAGTTCAATTCTATTTGAAATAAATGAACGTAGAACACACTTTTTTGAACATTAGAAACTTTGCGGATAACCTCATCCAAATGAATAAGACTCTAGTTTAAATAAATTTCAAAACGCTAATGAGAAAGTATCAATTTGTTTTTCAGTCTTCTAGTTTTCAATCAATCAACTGTGCTTAGACTAACATCCTGCAGTATTTTCACAGATAAAAAAACAGTTAATGAATACCTGGAATCACTTAACAGCTGTTTCACCCTAACACGGAGCTGTTTAGCAGTGTCGCATTCATGACTTCGTCAGGTAGCGAACCCCTGGCTTCTCTTGCTATGCAGGCGGATGCTTCAACATTAGACCACTGAGCTGATCGAATTTCAGCAGTTGATATTTCCAATTCAATCAATCTGTGATACATTTGCTTTACCTTATCAATTGTCAACGGTGGGTGACTGACTCACACGCTACATGGTGAGAATGCACTAGTCACGTGAAGTTCACTGCTAAAACAGAGGGTCTTGGGTTTAATTTCTGGTTGGATCGTGGATGAGTACCGATGAGGAGTCCTATACTAGGGCTAAACAGCTGTTCAGGGATTTTGGTGATCAGTGGTTGTCCATTACAGGTTAATTCGTGATATCAAATTAACATTCAACAATTTTCATCACACCTAATTATAAATTTAATTCTGTTGTCTATCTGAAGCTTGTATATTCTATATTACTTAAAACAAATGGTTAAAAGTGTTATACATCTAAATAGAAACAATAATTATTGTACTTTTTGATCATACGTAACTTCCTCACCTAACAAAATATACATTGTATTTCTCTTATTTGTTTCGCGTTTACAATTAGCATAGTTTATAGTATGTCTTCATATTGTAAACAGTTGGAATGTATCCCTTTCTCGTTTTAATGTCTATTAAGAAGATTCTTAAACCAAAGGGAGAAAATAAGAGAAAGCATTGAATAATTGTTTTGTATCTATCTATCTATCTATCTATCTATCTATCTATCTATCTATCTATCTATCTATCTATCTATCTATCTATCTATCTATCTATCTATCTATCTATCTATCTATCTATCTATCTATCTATCTATCTATCTATCTATCTATCTATCTATCTATCTATCTATCTATCTATCTATCTATCTATCTATCTATCTATCTATCTATCTATCTATCTATCTATCTATCTATCTATCTATCTATCTATCTATCTATCTATCTATCTATCTATCTATCTATCTATCTATCTATCTATCTATCTATCTATCTATCTATCTATCTATCTATCTATCTATCTATCTATCTATCTATCTATCTATCTATCTATCTATCTATCTATCTATCTATCTATCTATCTATCTATCTATCTATCTATCTATCTATCTATCTATCTATCTATCTAATTGTTTTGTCTTAATTTGTGACTTCTCGGTGGCAGTGGGTACCTACAACACCAATGAAGATAAAATCCATATTCTTAGCCTTTATGACACTAAGTTGGTATATTGTTTGTAATTGTACATCTATCATTTAATACTCTTGGCTGGTAAGTGTCTGATTTCCAATATGGCTGAACTGCATCAGTTTCGATTTCACAACAGAACTCTGAGAGCTAACTCTCTTAGTAGTGGTCACAAGTAAAAGATATGATTATTAGCTTAAGAGATAATATAAATGAACATGGATGTGTATATGGAGTACTACCTGATAAAATTCATCATCCACGTACATAAAACTATACGTGGAATGTAAATAACGGCTGAATATCAGAACGAGTGTTACTTCCTATTTATTCTCATTAGTGAAATTTATACAAGGAAAACGAATTTAGTCCAATTACATCGGGATATATTTGTGAAGTAAGCGTAAATGTATTTATAACGCTGCTCATCTTCTAGTTCATGTTAAAGATTGTGACCATTTAGTTTCTACTGACTTATATGTCTATGCATGACTTGAATGCTATAGAATCATACAATAAATAGTAATGATAGTACAGTTTCATAATCGAAATTCTTGTTTATTCATTTGATTAGTCAACTGTATACCTTCACATGTAACATTTATGAATGGAATTTATAAAGTATTTTTGTACTTTATATATTTTAGGGGGTTTCCAACTACTTAATAGCCAGCTTAGCTGTTGCTGATTTAATGGTTGCAACACTTCCAATGCCAGTAGCAGCAATATATGAAATTTCTGAGGATTGGTGGTTAGGTGAGTCTATTTTGATATACTATACATATAAGTTTTAATTATTTAGTAAACAAGGTCTATATAATTTAGAACAGTACTTGTCAACTAGGCGATTCATTTATTTCTACTTGATTAACTTTTTACACGTGATAAATAGGTTAAAGTTAGGTGATAACTATCATAAAACTCTGATTAATAAGCTCTCATACGGTTGGTATCACAAGTACTAAACTTACTCTAGTTTTAGATAACTACCGTATTTAATTTGGATTGTAACTGGCAAGTGGAATCCAGGACGCGCGTTTCGTCCTATTTGAGACTCATCGGCTGGATGTACCTGAATCCCAATGTTGATGTTCACAGCCGATGAGTCCCAAATAGGACGAAACGCGCGTCCTGGATTCCACTTGCCAGTCACAATCCAAATTAAAAAATACTTGTAAATATTTGCTATATCGAGGCAATTCACTCAGAATGCACATATAGCATCAGTGACTGACCAGCTTCAGTCTATAACAAATCAATGGGAATATACAAATTCATCCAACTACTTTACTGTTGTAATTCACGTAACCTTAAAGTGCTACGTAACCATTTGTAAATAAACATTAATTAACATAACAAACTGTATAGTCATAATACAACAGATCATTTATGCAAGCATGTAAATCTTCATTGATACTCATGAAGTGCATGAAGTTACACTTAATATTTTGATTGTCTAATACATGTGTCGCAACCCACACTTTCAGTCAGTCCTTTTACTTAGAATTCATTTAGTGGATGTGTACCTGCATATTTATATCATACTCTAATGTTTAGTACATTTTGTGTGTTAAGCTTGTTTACACTGATGTGTTAGTAGGAAAACAGTCAATCAAATTCAAGTTCGATAGAAGAAGCTACAAGTCACTAGTGAAGAAAATTACAAAACTCACTTTTTATCAGAAGTTCACGCCGATGTGGTTGGTTAAAATAAAGATGAAAGCACTGAAATTAAATCATCCAGTGTAGAGAATAAAATCATACCGAAACCATTCTTCGGAGCTACATATCTTCTTTATAATCTCAAAATAGCAGAAGGTTGTCGATGATACCAGTTCTACAATTAATAATCATTCCATAAAAAAATTCAACAAAAATTAGTTAACATTTCACTAAATCTGTTGATAGAAATTAATCACCGAGTTACTGGAAGACATTAGAAGTATAAATTACTCTACGAAATAATCTCAGAGACTGAAGTGTAAAGTTTTCAACGTTTTACCCCGGCAATCTAGTCTGTAGTTTCTTCAAAATGAGTTAATGGAAATTATCAATGTTGTTATATATAATGTCACTATACATTGTCTACTTGCGTTATCGTAAACAATAAATGACCAGTTATGATGTGTAAAAGGGTCTATACATAAATGTCATCAATTGATGACATGTATTTGTATGTTACTGGGCTCATCTCGAATTATTTCATTTAACAATGTTACATACTGTTTAACTAATGTCAATCATCATAATTGTCGGTATATTTAATTGATACGGTATGTTCTAATTATACCTTTAATTAATAAAGCATTAATCAGATAATGTGTAACATTGTGAAATGAAATAATTGAAGATGATCCCAACAACATGAGTATATATGTCATCAATTGATGACATTTATATTGTAGATCCTTTTACACGTCATATCTAGTCTCATACTGTCATAAATGCTCAAGTTGACAATTTGAACTTATGTAAACTGATCAAATATACATAACTCTGATTACGTTGATAATTTTGAATAATTTATCCTGAAGACAATAAAAATCAGACTGGAATACTAGAATCTTCCCATTCCAGTTGCTGAGATTATTTAAAACTATAATTTCGTATGAATTTGTGGAAACTGTAGAAATATTCGATTCTCAAAAACAATGATTTGAAAATCAACACCTTAGCTGACGACAGTGTGAATTCTAAATTTCAATCCCTGTACATTTGAAATTACTGACAACCCTGTGCTTAAAACAATAATAATTCTTCATGGACTCCTTGTATTCCAATGACTTCTATGTTGTCATGGCAACCATATTACTTCTGCAAGTATATATATATATATAGTAGCCCGTTAGAGGTGACAGACCTCAATAAATGATATTTTAGCTCTGATAGGAAGTGATTAACTTATCTCAATTGTGAGACAATTACTTACCAACGACATTAAATATGGCGAAGTAATAAATTTCCTTTTAACTAAATTTAGAAACAGATAGATAGTTGGATGCCAGACTTCAATGTTAGATGCATCACGTTTGTTCCATGATTATTTCATATTTAAGCACTGCTGATGGGTTCAATACTAAAACGAAGAAGTTATTTCATGTTTATTTATTTTCAGTGAGTTCTTAATTAAGTTCAGTCGGTAATATGAAATTCAAATTCAACAATCTCTACAACATTTCATAGTTTCTGTATATAGTTTAATAAATTTGACTTGATAGATGTACATACATATACCCAAACAACTAATGATTGATGATATTTCTAAGTTTGGAAAAATCCTTTGATTTGGTTTATTGTTCTTTACGAGATTCAAAGTCAGACCTTATCATTTAATGTATCAGTGTAATACAATAGTCACAACTTGTTTCACTATCTAACTGTTTACTGTTCATGTATATTCATGCATTATTGTTATCAGCAATGATATAATATAATTTATTTGTTAGAATTGTATCCCTTTCGAGTCATTGACACAATTCACACAGGTATACTTAGGTATCGACTTCGTAACTGCTTTTTATTCCATACAAGTTTACTTTTGAACTCTGGAAAAATAGATTATCAATTCACTACTACCGGAATATAAGTAAAATATGATAACTATTTTATTTTGGTGTCCAATTCCTTAGTGGTTGTGTACATTCTCAACTATATTAAGTAATTGGTAATAAAACCATCCGCTTAACCCTCAGAATCATGTGGATGGTCGGCGTCAAATGATGGAGTTTCCACTTTAATCATATAGTAATTCATCAATCAGAATAAAGTAAATTGAAGCTTTTAACTAGTTCTGATTTTTTAGTATCTTCTTACATTTGGAAAACAATCTCAAGGCTCCATAGTATTAGTTTATTGGCAAAATTATGCTGTATCTGCTTAGTCTTGAGTATCAGCTACTAAAGAATGTAAACACTAACAATTAATAACAAGGAGATTGGTTATCAAGTACACCTAAAGATGATGATCATTACACTTCGTCTTCATGTAAATTGTAAAGATTACTGAGAAATCATAGAGATTTAATCTTAAATGAGAAGTTCAAATCTCATCCATTTTGTCTTACTTTATTACGTAATATTTTAAGGATAATTCAGATCTAGGTTTATTGAAATTAATTAACAATTACATTACTACTTCAGAAGGTGATCCCCACTTGAGACGTTAATATTAAGTTGAGTAGTCTATATAAGGTATATTTTTTTAACAGATAGGTTTTCTTCGTAAACTAAGAACATCTCAAAAACTATTGTCGACTAGTGTACATAAGATAACTGAATTAATCTAGGCGATACTTGATGTACTAATCAGTGTCTTAATCCTTATTTCAAGATTATACTCATAATGGTTTAAACATGTGTCCACTTCGACAAAATACTTACTATAGATTAATTAGTGGGCAATTCTAATCAGGATACTACAAATATCTTCAAAATATTGCAAGTTGTGATGTGACAGATTAGCTTGCCAATACTATTTATACTGACACCAGAAATTAATCACAAATGATTCCGTTTTAGTTGTTCTTAGCTTCGATTAGAAGGTATTTACCCTAATTCTCATTATTACAATGTTCACTTGTGTATAATTGTACACGCTGATGACTAAAGAACATACCAGTAGATTCAGTGGTTGGCACAATAAAATTGCTATCGACTGATAATATTTTATAGATTATTTTACTGAATTTTATATCCGTAACAGTTTGGAAACTAATTGCTCCTGTAAACTTCCTTATCAAAAATTCTTGGGTTTCAAAACACTATGAGTGTCATTAATGATACAATAGCCCATGTGTACATGTCAGTTTTTTACAAAGTATAGTTTAATTTGATCTATAGCTATGTCATATCAGTTAGAGACTATTCCGTAGTTTGTACTGATTATCCAAGAAGAGATTTGACATTAAAGACAAATAAATACACCAATGTTAAAAGTTTCATTTACTTGTTGGCTGGTGTGGGACCTTGATTGTTCTTTTATTTTTATCGTTGCTACTGATTACATCATGTGGAAGCAATGGATCTACAAATGCTCGTAAAAGTAACTTACAAGATTGCAAGGTGAATAACAGTAAATTTATGAACAAGCACATCACAATTGAGAGTAATTATATACATTTGTATCATGGCTGTAAAAGGTACATAAACATGATCTCAGTTGAATACTACTGTAAACTAAGGAAGATTTATATAGTCATTTAATCCTTGTTTAGAACACTCTCTCAATCTTTTCAAGAAAATGAACCAGGAACCTCAAGGTTTCATGGGAAATGCATAACCATCAGCACCACCATATTATACATTTGTCACCTACACTTTATGACTAGTGATCATATTTAAAATAATCGGATATCTATTATACTTAAAAGTAAGTTTAAATAAACACAAACTGCTGCATACATCGACTGAACATTGAATAGTGACCAATGCCATTGTTTGTCTAGAAGTACTTACAGTCGATTTCATTATTCTTAACAAATTGAAAACTATTGGGTTGAATTTGTATATTCCCTTTGATTTGTTATAGACTAAAGCTGGTCAGTTATTGTTGTTAAATGTGCATCGTGAACGGATTGCCTCGATATACAATTATTCACAAGTATCATTTAAGTTGGATTGTGACTGGCAAGTGGAATCCAGGACGAGCGTTTTGTACTATTTAGCACTCGTCGGCCGAATGAGTCCGCTCAGGGTGCAAGTATAACAACAGAGACTGACTAATATCAGTCTATAACAAATCAATGGGAATTTAAAAATTTATCCTCATACCAATGCGCTCATTGCACAAGTGTGACTGTCTGACTCAGTAGTCTAGTGGTGGACGCGGTGGCGTTTAACACGAAACAGATTGAGTTCGAATCCCACTGTGAACATCAACGTTGGAATGCAGGTACGTCCAGCCGACGAGCCCCAAATAAAAAGAAACGCGTGTCCTTGATTCCACTTGCCAGTCACAATTTAACTTAAATAATAAATTTAAAAACTGGCCATAAATTGAAGTGATGCAAAATTTCATATATTGTGTTGATGATATTAAGTGATTAGCTAGAAGTAAACCTAGGTCTGCTGGCTAACTTCAATCGCTTGATATCATGGCAACAAACTATTTCAAATAATCCCAATAAACATTTACATCAAATTATAATATTACTTCCTCATGTCAAAAGGGACTTCTATCTAGTTAGTACTGTTATGAGATCATTAATGAAAACGAAATCCTATTATAAACAAGAAATTAATGTTTACTCCAACTTTTTAAAATGTCAATTGTTCTTATTTTAGGTCATTATATATGGCTATTATTATTATGACTGAAATCCCGTTCATTTGTTTTTGACTAGCTTAATTGTGCTGATAATTAGCCATTCCCAACAAGACTTGAATATCTAAGTTTCAAGGATGTAAACTGACCACTGAGTAATCTAATACACGAATCAAACAACTGTTCAGGTGATTAATCACTGACAAATATAAACAACATATGTTGTAATTTATCAGTTGACTAAACTATTTGTTTCAAATTACATAATATGAATGCAATACATAGTAATCAGTATATTTCTGTAAGTTCAATAGAATTTGTATTTGTCATCGTCAAACTGACCAACAAGTAAATAGTTAACTAAATTTTGTTCTGATAAAATACAGTAATGTATAACCATAATCTTATCATTCATCTATTCAGTACATGTTAATTAATTCATAAATTATCTCAATGATGATTGTATCAATAATGGATACAATCAAATTTATATTTTAACACTTTAATTTAGTTAGTGTTTAAATTTAAAATGAAAAAAAAAACACCCGCCATTTTTATCTTCCTCTCTCTCTATGGAAACATTTAATTATTAAGCATATTCAAATAAATTTATTCAATTGTCAATAAAATAGAATTTTATGTTTAACTGATGTTGGATTATTATAAAACAAAGAAAAAAAAATGGACTCATTGAAAAATTCATTTAATTTAACTTTTTTTTTTAAACTAATTAAGTAGTCTGAAGAGATAGAAATCAAAATGAAAATGTTATTTCAAGATAAAGAAAGAAAGGAAAAGAAACAATCAAGTAGATACAAGAACAAAAAACATGCATAGTGATAGAGAAAATTTAAAAAAAAATGAAAAAAAACAAGAAAAAAAAAGAAATTTACAATAAAATTGTAATAAAACAGCTGATACATCTACAAACTACTTGATTGTTCTTGTTGTTGTTGTTTGTCTTTCTGTATTCAACTGTAGTTAATTTAAAATTGGAAATATTTTGGGGATTCAATGTTTTAGGTTGTTGTTCTTTCTTTACGACAATAGACACTTTTACTATTTGTTGTTTAGATTAAAACTACAGGATCATTAAATAAGTGGCTAGTAACTATTGACAAGGTTTTTACTTCAATGCGATGATCTTCTAATGTGTTTACCATAATAACTTTTTCATTCTCCAGTTAGTAGCCTGTGATCTACGGGGAGTGTTAAGCGAAGAAATTAATAAGTCTTAATCATTTGCATGATTTGTTAAGTGGAAATCCAATATAGGGACACCAATCGTGGTAATGATTATGAGTTCGCTAAGTGGCCTAAAAGTCATCGATGCGCAGTGTCATTGAAAGGTCTAACAGTGAAATGCATTCCTGATCAATTACGACGAGATCAAATAATAGATCAGAGCCGATCTTTACAAAACTACATCTACTTAAATTATATTGATCCTAAACAATGAGTTGTCAACTTACCATTTGAGGTAGTAAGTAGTATAATAGGTAAAATAGTGTTAAATAAATTAACTTATGTAAGGAAAAATAGACGTTTCACCTTATTTTAGTTATTTGTGTTATTTACAAGTTGACGTTGGTCGGGCACCACTGAAAGCCAGGGAACGCTAGAGAGATTTTTCAACCTAGTGTAGGATTCCTAAGAAAGACTCGCCCGTTGATCCCTCCACACTACTGGATAGCCATTCAAATGGTAGAATTTCCACTTCCATCAGTTTGTGATATAATTCAACAGTCTGACTCTAATGAGCTAAATCAGAGGAAGTCCGCCAAACAGAAGTCCTGTACAAAGACAAAACAGCTGTCCAGTACTCCTTGGTTTTTGGTAGTTTCGAACCGAGATCGATTTGTAACGCATACAAATGACAAAACATTTCTTGTCGTATTTTTTTTCCATATCACTTAATTTCAATGCTTGCTTTTTAGTAATCGATTTCGATGTACATGGTGGTTGTAAACTACAGTCTATTGTGAATAATAAAGTACTTATCAGTTGCTTTTAAATATCTACCTAAAACATATGTTCAGTATTGTATATTTAAGTAGTTAAATTTCACGTGTCCCTAGTATTAGATAATTACAGGTGGTCATCAAGAATTCCTCCTTGTAGTGGGTTTCGAACTCGCTGAATCCCATCGAAGAGGATAAACTAATAGTCCATATCGGATATGCAACTACCATTACATTGTATCACAGTCTATTAACGTTACCATTATGCTATTTAAGCGGAAATCGACGTCATGTGAGTCTATGATATTTGCATTAATTACTCACTGATCGATGTCATACTTGTCTAGTTTTAAACTTAGTCGGCTTTGATCAGTAATGTTAGTTTGTGCTCAGTCACTCAAACTAGTGACCACGTTTTCTTAATAACAATCATTGACACAATAAGCATATTCATTCAATGTTTAACAGGCTTAAACAGCTCTTTGTCAATAGTAAACTACATTTTATTTGAAAATTGTCAAATGCTATTACCTTACATTACATACAGTCAATGTTAGACAAATGTAATGTAGATTTCACATACATGAACACTTTTGAATGTAAGCTAATCAAGCTTTACGATCAACTCTTAGCCTTAGGATTACTTTAGTGAAATTCCTATGCTTCACATTTCTAGTTCGAGTTCTAATCTTTATTAAGGAAGTGAATACACGTTACTATGGAGTCCCATATACTAACACTTAACATCTACCAAATGATTGATTAAAGCTAATTCATAATGTAAAACTATAGAAATCAGCAATTTTTAATCACTAACATTCTGTAATTCAGATATTTTTCTAATTTAAATTTAAATGGATATACTTGACTCATCAAGCATTACTGACACTTGTTATTCAATCCTCTTGTTAACTAGTTTAAATCATCAAAAAAGTATAAAAAAAAGATAAACAAATAAATTTATGCCATAAAACTTATGACAGTAACATAGAGAGATCAATGTCAACATTCATATAGAATTAACGTATGAATTACGCATCTTTTAGTGATAACAAATGAAGTTTTAGATGGTATACAAGAAAACAGAATAAGCTGAAAAGATAATCTTCAACAGAACGACTAATCCTATTAACAGACGATTATTTTGACTTTTCACTATTATGTATGATAATTAGTGAAGTTGGCAAAGATAAATGTCAACAATCAAAAAAAAAATGCAAATGAGCATGAAGAATAAAATCTGCTTGTTTAGTGAAAAAAGAAAGTAGAGGAGGCAAATGTTTACTTATTTATTTCTTAAGTCATATTAGTAGTATGTTAATTTTCAAAAATGGGAAACACAAAATGATTAAAGAGAGAGATAGAGAAGTTTTAGTGGGAAGTTGTGATTGGTAGGGTTCAAACAAGTTGATTGTAGAACAGCTATCATACCTAGAATTGCATTATAGTGGAGATCCCACTAGTGAACACTGGTTTATACGTTAGTAATGAATAATTAAACCATCGTCAACAGATCTATAGGTTATATGCTCAATCCTCGGTGGTGGGATCAAATGTGCTTACTTCCACTGAAGAATTCTATAGTGAAACTGAACACATTCTCAATACAATCTTGTTTCTAGTGGTATCCATATGAATCCATTCGTTAACAAAAATGAGCCAGATCGATAGACTGGAGTGCTTTTTTATAAGCAATACAATAGAGCAATACAATCTAATCACAATATTAAGGATAAAATTCATTTTATGTGACAGGTTAATTGGTTTAACCATCATGAAATTTCGATCACACACCACCAATGCACTTGGATTAGGTAACCATTTTAAACTAAAACTTTCACTGGTTATCTAGTTCATCTTAACGTAAGACAACTTAGCAATGTGTATCCACGACCACACCAGGAAATTCAGCCTGATAATTTCAAGTTTCGAAGTAATCATTTAACTGTTGGAAGATTGGCAAACCAACAATCAACAATTGGTATTTATAACTTTAATCGACTTGTGATATATTTATGTGACCTTACCTATTGCTATTGATGGGTAGCTGCCTCACATCCGATATGAGTGAACTCCATTGATCACATCGCACTAGAGCTCCAGGAATTATCTTCTAAAGTTAGTAATAAGTATGCAAAAATTAATTGGAATTTGGTATTATGGAGATTTTTCAATTTGCATCTAATATTACGGTTACCCATTTCAGTGCTTGTCTATCCTAGGTCACTTTGTGAATTCAACGATCTCTGCACCACCTAATCACAATTGTCCTAAAATCATAATCACGTTATATCATGCTAATCATATTTTATGGCTGATGTATGACTTACAGTTACTTTTACATACATATACGTAGTATTTTTATGCAAGATATAGAGTCAAATCATACTATTACAGTGTGATACGCCAATTATATTTCGTCACTTCGTCTTATTCTAGTTGCTTGTATTCACCACACGCTGAAGTCAGTTGGGTATCAGTGGAAATCAGGAAGCCCTGAACAGATGCTTCATCTTAGTATGAGAATTCTAAGTAGTGCGCATCCTTGAATCCGGCAGGGAATGTAACCCAAAACCTTCAGACCTCATGGTGAGAGATAATGATAACAATCCAATTAATAGACTCGTATCCTACTGTCAACTTTATATGGATGTATTACTTTTACACAATGATGTTTTTTAAAATGTAAACACATATTTCAAATTAACTTGTGAATAGTTTTTGCCTCCCGAATGTATGAATTGCGACTAACATTAGAATCCAACATAAGCGTTTCGTTTAGTTGTTGATTCCTCAGTTGAATGTTGCTCTAAATATATTGAGACTTGAAATAAACTGGTTGGTGTGTAATGATAGAACTCCTATTATCATAAATTAGATTATACGATTCCCTAATTAAGTTAAATTGAAGTGGTTTGTAAAGCTAAGTTATTTATTACAGATTGATGTTGACTGTGTATCACTGAAAATCACTGAGCACTAGACAGCTCTTTCATCCCATTATGAGACTTTTAACAGTGTCTATCCTTTATCCCATTAAGCTGTTAGACCTAAGGCATTTAGTTTGGTGAACACTGTAACTAATGGAGTTTAGATGTGTCCAAAGTGAAACAGTTATCACCAATAACAATGATGATTATTGCACTATATATCATAAATTCATGGAAGTAAGAATTCTACCGTCAGTTCACCAGTGCAAATGGTTAAACATTCATCAATCTAAAACCTTTAATAATCGAATCTGAAGTGTACATTTCTGATTTCTGTACTATAATAAAATAATTATTCAGTACTTAAGTTGGATTGTGACTGGCAAGTGTAATCCAGGACGCGCGTTTCGTCCTATTTGGGACTCATCGGCTGGATGTACCTGCATCCCAATATTGATGTTCTGAATTATTCAGTACTTTCAATGCTTTGATTAAATATTCAAGTTCTTTGTTAAATACTTATCTATACGATACTATTCTCATGAATGAATTATGAATATGGTTTATTACTACAAATTATTATCAAAGTGTGTATATTTTTTGTTTTACTTTAAATTAATATGAAACAGCTGTTCATTCAAATTGTTTTCTTTGTATAATTAAAACAATTAAAGATACAAAAAAAAATATCAACAACATTAACATTAATGTGTATATTTACATGTTCATTAATCAATAAATTTGTATAAAGAACAATCAAATATTTTCGAAAATAATATTTTTATTGATTGAATATTTCATGTTAACAACAACAACAACATCAGTGACGACGACAACGACGGCGTGCAGGCTATAATCAACAACAATAAAGTTTTTCTTTCTAATTCAATCATAATCATAAATACATTATTACCATTAAATGTAAATGCATGTTATTAAAAGAAAAAAAAAGAAGCATTATAAATAATAATGATAAAAAGAAGAAAAAAAATAGTAAGGACGACGGGGGGGGGGGAACGGATGAATAACAATCTTGTCTTATCTGTAATGTACAATCTAAACAGTAATACAACATAAATAGACAAAATGAAAGATTATAAAAAAATGTACATTAAGATAAAATGTAACAATTAATGAATTTAATTTTGGTGTTGTAGAGATTAGTGATTTTGATAAACAATCATTGGTAAGTAGTAACTGACATTAGATAACTGTTTTGATGGTATAATTAGGCAGCTTAATGAAAATATACGCATATTCCTTTATTAGTGAATTGAGTACTGGATCTTTAAGTTTCATGATGAATGCTTAGCTGTTAAACTATTGGGTTAGCATTGAACGGTTGATATTTTGAACTTTACTTAATCTGTGATATATTTACGAGACTGTTATACTGCCTCATTGAAACTCCAGGAATGCCTTCTGAAGTTGATTACCAGTGAATTGATACTAATTGTAGTTAGGTGTTGGGGATTTGTTATGACTAGTTCTAATGTGAAGATGTTGCTAGTATAGTTCATCCATATACAATGTAAGATAGCTACCCACCGATGACAAAGGATGAGGTTAAGCAAATATATTAAAAATTAAATAAAATTAAAAAAAATCAACCGTTTGATGTTAGTGGTTTTAATGTTCTGACAGTTAAAAGTTTGGTTTGAAACCTGAAGTTGATAAGATTCATTTTGTAATAAGTTCGTGTATGCACCATGCTGAGTAGTGCTATACTAGAATAAAATGGCTGACTAGTGCAAGTTTCTAATTTTTAATGGCTAATTATATAAGAACACAACAGACTGTAATATTCAAACTTACAAATGTTCAGAAACTAAATATAAATCATTCTGTGTAGTAATAAGTATCAGTTATTCTTTTCTAGATGAAAGCACCATAAAATAAAGTGCCTGAAAATAACAGAACAACCACTGTGGTATTTTCACCAGAATACTTTGTTTTACAAAATGAATAGCTACTAATTAATTATTTATGATATACACCTAATAGAATGTTTCAATTTATCTGGTAGACTATCACATGAACTAATTCAAACTCACAAACCAAATTAAGTTGGACTATGTCTGGTAAGTGGTGTTTACAACAATCGTTTAGTTTTATTTGGGACTCGTCAACTGGATGTACATTTATTCCATTTTTGGGGTTCACACTAGTTGTTTTGAAGTTAATGTTATCAAGGAGAGAGACATAGAATTTTCAAAGATCTACCATCAAACGTCAAAAAAAGGCTGTAATTAAACAACTTAGTTATTAATTACGTATACTTCATCTCAGTAAAGTTTAAAATGGTCAAATATGGTTGCTAATTAATCATCTTTAAAGGTCTCATAACATTAATTTCGTATTGTCACAAGATGTCTTAAAGTAAGACTAATGAAAGTTTACAATCAGTTTAATTATCAGTTATCTCATATCTGCTCTTTAAATAGAATATAAACGATACTTTTTATTCAGTCAGTGTATATATACTTTGACAAACAGAAGAACATTTATGTATTCAGCTGATAAAAGAATGAATTTGTCACCTCTTAATAAAACACAAACATTCTCTTAACACACATAGCATGAATTAACATTTTCATTCTTTACTAAACTAGATTTATCGTTCTCATATTAAAAAAAGAATCAACACAACAGTGGCAGTCATATGTTGAAAGATTAACTTTCAGAATTAGTTACTTATTGAACTTATTCCATTTGATGCCAGTATATGATGAGTATCACATAACAACATTTTAATGTATCAACCATCTAAAGAATAATCATGTACACTTCGATAAAATAGATTCTAGTTACAATCCATTCAGTTCCAATTACTGATTGAGATCAATTGATTAAACAGTGTGATAGTCAAAGACAGTTGTGTTGAATGATCATCATGTCAGTCAGTGTGTAAAGGTTTAGTTACTTGTTGGTGATGTGTATATATCGAATCTGATCTAGAATACAATGGATGATACACACCTTATAATAATATCAGACAGTCATCGAATATTCCCTGAACTGAAATGTTTTGTGAGAGGACTGATACTCTGTGTTGAATTCGGCCTCGAATCATTAAGTGTTACAGTGTGAACTAATTACCATTGAGATACTGGCTTCGAAACCGACCCCTTGTAGAACATGAAATCATTTAGTTGATTTTCGTAGTTGATATTTCAACTGTTTACTGTTAATTGATCAATCAAAATATTGACTTTGTCTGTGTGTCGTTTGGTCGCGTTCTCATAGTCACTTTAGAAATTATCATGAATAGAATGAATATTATTGATTAAACGAGCTACAATTATTATGGCTACTATAAACGTTCAGATGACTTCGTCATAAATAATCATTTATCTGTTAGTTAAAAAAGTATTCTCCTTATTTTCTGTTATTTAATTTATGCCTAGTAACAAAATAATCTGAATACAGCATTCCGATTTATGTTTCTAATACAAAACGTGAATACATTTTTTTATAAATGAAATTTTCCTTGTCGGCCATTATTAGTCGTACTATTCTTTTTGTCAGTACTACTAATAGTTTAGTAGTAGTACTAATAATATTAATGTTATTAGTTGTTGTTGGTGTTGTTACTACATTTACTTTTATTTTTAGCATGTTTTAATAGTTTGATGCAAATTAAAAAAGCTTTCCTGGAATTAGACGTCATTTAATAATGTCTTTTATTAATTCAATACCATAAGCTAGTCTGAATTAGACAATCATTGATCACCAGAAAGCAAGTGATCGATGTTTCGTCCTAATGTGGAACTCTTGAGCATTTGAAGGATTTTAAGAGTTCTACACTAGGACGAAATAGCTGATTAGTGCTTCCGGGTTATTAATGATAGTCTAATTCCGACCAGTGCATGAAATCATGTTGACATTCAACAATCACCACATATCCTAATTACAATAGTTTATATATATGGTAGAAAAATTGGATTGAAAAAATCAGTGTTACACTAAGGTGATATTATTGTAGATCATGGTAGATAAAGTTAACTACTGCCGAAAAACCAGTAATTCAGAAATTTTTATGAGTATAGCATTGTAAACAAATAGGACTTCAATATCTATGGGAATTCCCCGCTTTATATGTCGTTAACGTCAATCATTGTTTATCGTTGTCACTTCGTAGCAACCAACCAATTTCATTTTTACTTAGTTCTTTAGTAATAATTTTATCGATTAGTTTATCCTGACAATTACTTACAATCATCTATCATGTCAAAGAACTAGACACACATAACATTCAGTACTGTTCTATGATTAAACCACGGAATTATATCATTTTTATAGAAAGTCAATGGTGACCTGAATAACTTAGTAGTAATGTCAGAATAGATGACGTTGATTACATCCTACAGAATGTATTAGCTTCCTCAAAACTGATGGCATACATTACTAATATATGACATTTACTAATGAAATCTAGATTCAGCACGACTACCTTTTGATCACTTTCAACTGCCTATCATGTTTAAAATGTTTCCTCATAGACAGGTAGTAATTGAAAAATTCAAAAACAAAAATGTAAGACAATTCTTTATTGAGATTTCTTGATTCAAATGCAGATTCTTCTTGTTACATGCTCTGTAGTTCAATGAGTTTTTAATTGTAACTTTTATTGAGCTTAAGTGTATGCAAATAGTTATATTTTATCTTGTAAGAAGTTCTGAAGAATGAAGACTTTCATAGTTTTGAAGCTCTAACTGAACTTAATTAAAAATCTATTTAGGATCGGTCTAAAATGTCTTGGATCCAACTTATGGTTGTCTGTTAATGTGTACAAAGCTAAGAGTTACACAGCAGTCCAGCGCTTACTGCTTTCAAATGTTTCTCTAGCTAAGGTCATTTCACATATTGAATCTACAAAGTTGCATCTTTATTTAGTAATACAAATTAACAGTCTCTAGCTAAAAGCTTATCCTTTAATGCTCTCACTTGAATGAGATGCAGACTAATGGAGAGGACAATCATTCGCACTGCAGTACTAGTCTAATTGATTTCTCTCGTAATCCAAAATCAAGTGATTAAATTTTCTAAAAACGGACAGCTGAACTGCTGCCTAGAAATACAACAGTAGTTTACAGTATTAATAAGTCCTCACGGTTACATTAATATTTCTATGTTTTATTGACGGAGGTAGTATACAAGTAATGCTTTATTAGATTAAACAACAATAGATTGCTAAGAAGTGGCCGATGTTATATTTGTCTAGTTCTTTACTGCTAATCAAATTTTGTTGATTAGTCACAGCCCAAACGACTGCGTGGTTCAGGTTCGTAGGTAGCAAACAGCATTTCTTCTACTACCATTATAGGTACACAATGCTGTCAAGCGACGTTCCGCTACCTTCTAGTTATGGATGACATTAGGAGTAGTCTCAACCATAATATGATGAAGGTTAATCATAATATTTAATTAATTTTTTATTTTGTATATTAAACGACTAATATTTGTCTATTAATTCAGTAGGTACAACAGAAAGTGGTATCACCATTTCAGACAAAAAGAAATAGTTTACAACATTCCACTTATATTCAATGAAGTAAAAACTACTACATTGAATTTTACGATGTACTCTCGTCAACTACATATTAATTGTGGATTAAGGAAGGTGGTTGAAGAGTATATGACACTTGAATAATTTAGTGGTAACAGTAGTTCATTACAAAATTCATCGACTTAAGATTGAATCTTTTATCAGTTCCTTCATTATTCTAGATATGCCTTGATTATGAGTTCTAGGTAACAAGAAACTTATGTTTAAAGTATTTTGCAAACTAGCTTGAAACCATTTCCTAACTCATTATAATACCCATGATATCAAGTCATTCAGATTGGTATCCGTACTATAACTTGATCGATTGAATTTGATTAGCAGGTTAAAGGACTCAACAAACGTCATATTGGTTACCACTTAATTATTTATCAATGTAAATAAGTGTATATATGACATTAACGTATTCATGATATAACATTAAAGTTTTTTCATGGACGAAACTGTAATGTAGTTGAATTTAAAGTTTAATAACAAGGTATTCGTATCTAAAACTGAATGATACCTCTAGTATGCATTGATTGTATGATGTAACAAAGATTACTCATGAATAGAACAACATCAAAGTGTCAAATAAGTATTATAACCTTAGATGATAGTTTAAATGTCTTGATAATGTTATTATGATGTAGGTATATTCTCAATATGTAAAGATAAGTACAATTCATTAAGTGCTAATTATAATTTATATGATTCTTCCCACTGATTTATCATGGACTAAGATTGATTGGTCTTCGTTGTCGCATGTGCATATTGAGTAAATTGTCTCGTTACATCAATAGTTTACAACTATGATTTGAAGTAGATTGTGACTCATTAGTTTGAACTTCGGACATCCTAATCATAATGAAATTAGAACTACAATTCTGTAATTTTACCCAATGAAGACTAATCACTGATTTCATTCTGAATGCAAAGATTAAACTTTAACTTTCTAATACTAATAGCAATTACAAATCTCAGTAGTATATAGCTGTAATGTTTAGTTTGTGTTCATTCATAATGACTACTTCATATGTAATTCGTATTTAGTAAGTGGTATCCAACTGAACTTTAAAAAATATTTTCACTTCAGATGTGTTGTTTCTCTAGATTACTTTCAATGAAACGTAATGATTTACTATTTTTTTTTACTATCCATTTAATGTTCCTAATTTTTCAAGTTCCCCTTTTTTTTCTATAAGTGGGTAATTTGAAAGAAAATTGTTGTTTTGCTTTTATTGAACATGCTGAAGTATCTTTGAGTTTATGTTAAGCAAAAATAATCATTAATTTGTAGACAATCAGTGATTTATTACATTTTTCGAATGATCGATGAATTGTCTAGGAATTTTGGTTATCTACCCATTCATTTGTTCAGACATCTGATACATATTAAGGTGTAATTTTCCTTGGTGATTGTTATGTGTTGTGAAAATACACAGTGCCCTTGATAATTACCACTTAATGTATGGACACGTTTTGCCCGCGACTACCAGTCCCCAAACTGGAATAAAGAAAAAAAACAACGATTAAAGAGCCAAACAGACAAAAATCGGTTTTGTATTTCAATTATGCCTTTATATATACACTAAATCAGACCAGACTGTCAACCATTTAGAAAACTGACATTAATACCAAATAAGAGTAGTAGTGAGTGTGAACTGGGGTAACGTATATGCAGTCAATTAACTATAGTTCAAAAATATAAAACGATATAACAACAGTTAATGCCTTAAACAGGAGTATAGGTAAGGGGCAATGTGACAATCATAAGAATAAGATGCTTATTTGTATACAACCAAAAATAATGAATCGTTTACAGGAAGAACAATTCTAGAAGTTAATCAATTTTCTTTAAGTACCGGTCATAACAGTGATATCACTTCAAGTCACTGGAATTAACTACAATTAGTTTCTATGATTATGACTGGTGTAGTTTAGTTAATATCTTAGATAAAAAGTATAAATATGACGAGAGATTTGAGGTGTAAAGTAAGCATATTAACAAAAAGTAACATGTAAATCAATAGCACTTGTTTACTTCATGAATAGAAAATTGATCGAATGTCCTGGAAACAATAGATTTCATGGACATTTTTTATCGTTAAAGATAACACCAGTGTTTACAATGTACTTACTTACTTACTTACGCCTGTTACCCCTCTCAGTGGATCATAGGCCGCTCCCCAGTATGCTCCATTCAATTCTGTCCTGAGCAATGTTTACAATGTAACATTTCTAAAATAAGTTAATTGAATGATTAATTAGAAATAAAAAAAAAACAACCTAAACAGATTGAATTAAAAGATTCTTTTCTATTTATCATAATTGAATGACAATAATTCAAGAATGTCTTCCAGATGAAGGTATCATCATATTAGGAACTGATCAAAATTTACAATGTTCATTAATAAAACATTTATGATCAAAACTAGATTATTGATGGTAAATGCAATTTGGTAAACTTGTTTTATCTTGTTAAATCACTTGAATTCAATGTACAATGTATCAATTTCAGACTTTAGCTACATCAACAGACTAAGGCTGTCAGTAGCTTAATAGTGAAAGTGATGGTGTTTAACATGAAAAGGAACTGAATTCAAGTTCTGATGTAAAGTAGTCATTATTTAATTGATGAATAACACATAGAATGAAATATTCATCATTGATTTCACTTCTAATCTAAATCTATAGATAATGAGTCTTATTGTTATTGAATATTTTCATTTGGTTTATTCTTATCATTTATTTGTTTAACTAAAGTAATTTAATGTCGACCTTATTAGTCAGTTACAACGTAGAACTTGGTACATTCGTACGTCACTTCAAGTTGCCATGCCCCAATTAGCAGATAGAGGTTACTTTGTCGGACCATATCTCAGAGTAGGGGAGATAGTAACTAATAATAGAGAAGCATAGAGATTGGAGATAAGATTTGAGAAAATATGATTCAGTAAAGTAAAAATTATAATAAACTCAAAAACGTAGAATTTGACCTTGTAGAATTTACAAGTTACAATTAAATGAAATAATCAATTTTACTTTAATGTTTATGTTAAATGTAAACATTGAAACTTGATAATAACTGGTTTTTATTTATTTTGACCTATTGAACTTTTCACTTATATTATTATTACTATTATTATTATTATTATTATTATTATTATTATTATTATTATATTATTAATGGTTATGAATAACCCCATAATTGTTAAGCATTAAGTCATTTCATGATACACTGATTTGTAATTAATTACCAGATTGAAAGAAAATGAAGTGAAACATTAGAATTACATCATGAAAGAAAAACAGTTGGAAATCAATGTTTCCACTTTTAAATGACTATTTTGTTAGAATTCGGGGGGGGGGTGGGGATAGCTAACTGTCAATAGTGATATCCACGAATTGATCTGAATCAGACAACCATTGATCACCTGGAAGCACTGGATAGCTGTTTCGTCTTAGTATGGGGCTCTTCATCAGTGCGCATCCACGAGCTAATTGGAGGTCGAAGGCTTTACCATCGGACTACTGAGTCGGCTCCTAACGGTTGATATTTCTAATTTAGTCAATTCGTGATACGTTTGCGCTACCTAATCCATGTCATTGGTGGGTAACTGCCCCACACCTGACACGGTTAAACTCCACCGGTCACGTCTTCACGCTAAAACTCCAGGAATTACCTCAAGGAGCTAGTCACCTAGTGAGCTGATATTAGTTACAATTGGGGGGATTGTGGAGATAGTTAACTGTCAATCCTGATATCCAGGTGATCAATGATTGCCTGATTAAGATAATTTTATGATATCAGGATTGATTATTTTGTTAACTAAATGGTGAATTTCATCATTTATCAAATTGAATTGAGGTGGTTTTGTGGACATAGACATCAAGTTTAGTTGCTTGTGTTCATTACAGATTGTTATTGGTTAGGTGTCGATGAAAGTCAGGAAGCACTGGACAGTTGTTTCAGCCTAGTATAGGGCTCCACAGAAATGTTTGCTATCGATTCCAGTAGGAAATTAAACCAACGGCTTCTTGATCTATAGCAATCCAATCTCAGAATTCTTATTTCCGTCATCTTTTGATGTAACGCGAACATCATTCATTATTACTGGTAATAACTGTTTCACCCAGTTACTTTCTAAAGTCAACCGATAGCGAGTTCTCACTAGAGATTCATCCTAGTGTTATTCACTAGTGAGGTGACTACTCAAGAGTATTAATATTCATACTAAACAGCTGTTCTTTTCTTCCTGGTTTACAGTTAGCTCTCAAATAGCATCAGTCTTCGAGAAATACAACCGAATAAACATTAATGCCACCCTTCATAAAGTCACCTCAATTCAGTTGGCATTATTTGCCTGAAAATAAATTATTGAATAACCTAGTTTTAGAGTCTTCATTATAAGGGAAACTGTTTTGAGTACATAATTACAGCTTTGAGGATATTTAACTTTAACCATATGAATCGAACAACTCTTCAATGAAACCGAACATATCAATTTTAGATGACTGAGTGACCAGTATTATGTCTGAGTATTTTGTTGTGTTTATCACCTACTGATCAAGTTGAAATCTAGTCACCGACTTGATATCACATTCAGTTCGTTATGATGTTGATAGTTTAGAGGTAACCGGTGAAAAATACCTTTTGTTCTTAATTTTGCAATAGCTGGTACATATAAATCTTGAGATCAACTGTTATACGTTGACCAGGCATTAATGTTTACACAAATATAAAATACTTCACTACTCAGTGATGGGTTATTCTGGGTTTAATTTCAGTTGATTACAGGAATACTTTAATAAAGAGTGGAGACAAACAGGAAATCTAAGTCAAACATAGTTTCCTGCTACCTACCTCCATTACTTTTAGCATGTCTAGCAGGCTAAGCATATACTTACAACAATTGTATTTGTATCGGTCTTTATCAAGAATGGCGCCTATAATTTAGTACATGCATTACAATACTAGTACTAATGACAATAGTTGCTTTCACTGAAGAATGAAGTTTGCATTATTCAACTGTACAAGAAATTCTCAAGTACATTCATTTATCATCTGTTGTGAAATTTCATATTTTTCAAAATGTCTCTCACAAACAGTTTGATTACAGTAGAAATGGTCACCAGTTCAAAATGAATCAATAGTAGGAGGGTAGATGGAATCACTCAATGAATAATTAATGTAAAGAAGAAAGTAAATTACAACATTAGTAGTTTACTTGAAACGTTATTGCTTGTAATAACAAAAAAAAATTAAGTAAACATTACATCTGAAGACAAATTAAGTATTTTTTATTGGTAAAAGCTTATCTGTTTAAAGTCTATGTTCAAGTCTTTTTAGATCATCTAAGAGCATCTACTAACACTACAGTCCTGATTAACATCTAGAATCTATGTGTATAACTTGTATTATTGTCATAATGATTCATGACTATTTCCTTCTGTGATTATACAGTTTCACATATCAGTATCACTAAATGAACTGACAAATAAACAACATAGTACATGATTATTCTTTTATTACACTTAGTTATCAGGAAATAATGTAACCAGTAATTCACTTTCATGATGTGGATTTTGAAAATCATTGAATCTTCTCACCATATCTCTTTGACAAACACATTAAAGATCGAGTGTAAGAGCCTTAAATCTCGTATTAACAGATAAGCTATTGGATTGAAATATGGAGTGGTTTAGATTTAAAACTACAACCATTTCACATTCATGTGATACATTATCAAATGTCATTTATGGGTAACTTTTTAAGATTATATATTGGATAAAAGAAATTAATTGACATTAAACTAAGATAGATGTACTGTTAATAATATCATCGTATTTATATGTACCTTACTGAATCATATCGTCACAGGAAAGAATAACAGTAGAGGTGTTTGTTGATTGCCTTTACTAAAGGCGTAGTAGAGATTGTTCAATTTGAGGTTGGGTTCATAAGAAAGTAACTTAATGGGCAGAACCAAGGATAAAGATACCAAGTATTGCAGAACGATTTCATTTTCAGACATTCTCACATAAAATTAAACCCAATCAATTCAATTCTCGTTTGTATGATGATACTTTAGTTCATTACACCAGTATGCAGATTGTACGTTTTTCTGATCAAGTTATCTGCTCTAATCATTGTCCTAACGATCACTGACACTGTTATTAAGACAATAAATATTTGGCATGACGTGAAATAGATGACATAGATGAAGATATTTAGTCAAATCTAACAATCTAGGTTTCATATTTGTTGGTACTTATTAGCGAAATGTGTGTACATTGTTGCAGTAGCTAACAGGATTCGAGCTCAAGTTAAACAGTCTCACAATCTGTAAAGTTATTACTGAGACGTCTACACTGACTAATCACAGATAAACTTCATCTAGAAAGAAATCTAGGCCAAATTGTACTTTTCGTTATCTACATCAAATAGCCTAAAATTAGAGTATAATAAATGAGATGTTAACTTACCTAGATCACTAACCATTTTTTAATAAATCCGACAGTAATCGGTTAACACTAAATGCACAGGAAAACATAGAACTAGTTATTCATTTATTATCAGTCAACTAACATGGTTTCTGACTCTTTCAAACACTGTAGTTACTTTTTAAAATCATCATTTTTATAGATGATAGATTTAAGCATAATGATGGACTTGTGTAATATACTTGATTAATAAAAGTGATGGTAACCGAATTTATTGACATGTTATGCATCACAGGTCGAGTACGATTAAAACCCGTGAGGCACTAGACAGACTTTTCATCTTAATACTAGACTTTTCAGTAGTATGTACACAAGACCACTCTCTAACCCAAAACCTCTAAAGTTTCAAGGTTAATACTTCATGGTTAGCACTTTTGGGCCAGTTATAGTTAACTTCTAGATTTTCCACTTTAGTCATTTTGTGATATAGATTGACTATGACCGAATGTGATCGGTTATAATTGCCTTATTTTAGATATATGAGAACTGTGAATGGTAGAGTTCTCGTTCTAAGAAGAAAAAGTTGTTTAATGTTCCACGGTATTGAATGTTATCCAATCAAAATAAAACTGTGATGAATCTAAAATAACATTCAGATAAAACTAAATCCAACAAAACCACACCAGATAACTAGTTTGTTACACTGAAGTAAAACAGATGAAACTATTTGGTAGAACTTGTCTTTATGATGAGGAAATCAGATCATTATTTGAATATTATAAATCTCGGTCGTATATTCGTGAATAACGAAAAGTCATGTTATGCATGTCATATGAACCCTTAAAAACTTGAAGACAGGGAGGTTGGTGGGAGGAGAGTAAGCTATCCGGAAATTTTTACAGAATACTTTCAGCCCTCTAGTAATATGCATCGGACTTCTAATAATCTATTAATCAAACCAAAGTATGCTACATAATAGCTTAAGAATATTCTCTTTCTTTAACAAGTAGGCTATTTTATCTTTGAATATATCCATTACACGACATGATAAACCAATTTATAATACTAGATTACATAGATTAGACTTCTGTATGCATGTATAGGTTACATTTCTGTCTTTTTGGCTGGATTCAGACGTAACTAAGCGATCTAAATATTTTTAGTGTACTACAAAAACTTCAAGTTTGAAATGAAACTTTTGGTGGAAATTTCACAAACAAAGACAATACAATATGTGAAATATTAATCAGCTGATGTATTTCATTGTTAAGTAATCCTATCTACTCTCCAGATGTTCCAGATGTCCTTTTTCTCAGCCAATAAATAATTTACCGCTTTCCAGACATCAAATTGTGAATGTATCTATTCAATTCAGATGGTTTGTGGATATTGGTGTTTAGTTCAATTGATTGAATTCATTATAGATGGATAGTGGCAGGGTACCATTGAAAACTAGAGAGAAACAGACAACCGTTTCGTTCAAGTTTCAGCCTCCTCAGTAGTGGGCATCCTAAATTCCGCCTAATGGTTTCAGGTTGGCTAATGCCTAACCCTTCGCACCATTCGGCCGGTCGGCATCCACTGTTAGAATACACATTTTCATCAATTCGGGATATAACGCGACGATTAGTCAGTGCCATTGGTGGTAACTAACTCATTCCTGATAAGTCTGAACTCTACTAATTACGACTTATCACTAAAGCTTTAGGAACATCTTAAAGTTAGTCATTAGTAAGCTGATTATTGTAGCTAAATTGAGATTGTTTGTGAAGGTTGGTATTAAGTTTAGTTGATTGAATTTTCAAGTAATCACCTGTATACTTGTACAACGAAAAATTGAAAAATGTGTCTATAGTTTTATTACAGAATAATTGCAGATCTTTAATAGACAGTTTCAGATTCATCCAAACAGTTAAACCATAATAATTTGCTACGTCATACTCGATCTGTTCATTGAAAAGTTGAATGTTCAAGTTTCCATTTAACCTTGGCAACTAAAAATGATCATTAATGATAGTAATAATACCTCTGCTAATTTAAGAAGCTATTATCATCTATTCTTTAGTTACCTGACAATTTATCAATATTCAAATGATATTATGTAATTTAATACAATATATCAGTATACTGAGCATATAGATAGTGAAAGAAATGTACTCTACTACTTTATTTTATTTATAATTCATCAGTTGGATAAACTTGCCAAGTCCCAAGGTCTTGCTCTTACATTATTGTCCCTCAGTGCTCGAGTAGCATAATTATGTATCAAGTATTTTTTTAAAAGATTCAGCGGAAGGTGCCTCTTCGACTTTTTCAGGCATGAAGTTCCACATTCCATTTATCCTAGCTATGGAAAAGTCCGTGGGAATTTTTGTGCAGCTTGTTTGTATCCTTTTATATAAGAATATCTTCTTAGGTATAGTTTAGAACTTGATCTTACGAGAGATTTGTTGGGTGGAGTGAGTTATAAGCCGTATGAGCAGGATCATATACTCCTTTTGACCCTCATATATAGATGTAAATTTAATGCTACGAGTCGATCTGCGTAATATTTATTTTTTATTGACCAGACTACTTTGAAGTTTTCTTTTCCTCTTTGATTACATACTAAGTTAATGGTATCTTTCTTAAAGTACTGGGAAATGATATGTAAGTTTCTTCATGAATAGTATCATAAACTATGATCTATCCAATTTTGTTTTATTTATTTCAGGTGAAGCATTATGTGATTTTTGGGTATGTTCTGATGTACTATGCTGTACAGCATCAATACTTCATCTAGTTGGCATAGCATTAGATCGATATTGGGCTGTAACAAATGCAGAATATATTCGTCGTAGAACAGGTCGTCGAATAGGTATTATGATTGGAATATTTTGGTTTTTATCTGTATTAATTTCAATACCAGCAAGATTTTATACAACAAGATCATATAATTATAGCGGTTATTCATCTAATTTAAATATAAAAGAACCACCAGATTGTCGTATTAATCAAGAACATGGTTATACAATATTTTCAAATATTGGTGCATTCTATATGCCAATGATATTTATTATAGGCATTTATGCAAGAATCTATCAAGTGGCTAGAGCACGTATACGACGTTCAGCATTTAAACAATCAGTTTCAACTAGTTTATGCATGAGTCAACGAAATCAATCTTATCAAAGACAACCAAATAAACAACAACAACAACAACAAACACATTCATTTAAACAATATTTAACAACAATCTGGTGTTGTCATTGTCAAAATACTAAAGATAAAGATTCTATAAAATTAACTTATTCAAAAAGTAATCCACAATCAGATACTAATACAAATCAAGAGAATCCATCATCATCACATGTAGTTGATACAGATTGTACAATGATTGGAAGAAATACAACTACACATACAATAATACCAATGAAAACAACTGAAATGTTGATTAGCAAAAAGAGTAATGCATATTTCGATATTCATAGGAAGTTCATACCGTATGCAGACGATGTAGAGAATAAATCGGTTTATTATCAATCTCCTGTTAATTTAACAGAGAATAATTGTAACACCAAAATTATTGCATTACACAATTGTGGGGAACAGAATCATATTATTAGTGGATACAATGCAAACATTGACAATACAGGATGTTTGTACAAGCATAAAAATCGAAAGTTAAGTCATAAAGAGGTTAAAAAGTCAAATTCATTTGATGGTTATGATTGTATACAAGTCTTTGATTCTCAAGAGCAGACTTTGTTATCAAGATATAGAAGTTCTGCTCCACCGATTCTTGTACATTTGAATAATTCTAGTACGATATTTTCTGAATTAACTAATTCTAATACTCAAACGTTAGAATCATCTACAGAGCATACAAATTCAGCAATATGGTCATCCCCTTCCTCTTCTTCTTCTCCATCATCATCATCATCACCCTTACCGTCGACTCCAACCTCATCATTTTCCGGATCTTTATCTTTCCATGTAAATGATCGTTGTCGTTATCGATATCATCATCATCATCGTTTTCATCATCATCGACATCGACAACATCATCATAGACATGGTCGTCGTATTCACCGTCATTTTCACCGATTACATCGTCAGCGTAGTGATTGTCAAAGATACAATGAATTCAGGATGTCAAATACCAGTCAAAATCTATGTCTCGAAAAACTAAAACTTCTTTGTCCATGTTGTTGTTGTTGTTGTTCTACTACTATTACTACTACTTCTTCTTCGTCTTCACTTCATCATCAGTCAAATTATAATCATAATCACAATCATCAGTTGTACACATTGAATGTATTACAAGACGGGAATTCAACAGCTACTAAGCACTGGAAATATTTATCACACTGTTGTATTCAGAAACATATAAATCCTACGTCAAACTATGTTCATCGAAGTAATAATAATAATAAATATAATAATAATAATAATAATAATAATAATAATAATAATGAAGTGTATTTCGATACAGTAGATCAAAGATCAAAGATATCAGATCCATATCATAGACAGTATATTATCACAACTAATACTACTAAATCAGCTACTAATTATAATGATAAAATTAGTAATAATAGTAAAAAACATAACAAATCTGGTAATCATATTCCATTGAAAGCAACAAAGAAAGAATTTCATTTTCGTAGAAAATTATGTCATCTATTTAATCTAAACAGTAACAGTAATAATAATAATAATAATGTTGACACTTGTAATAATAAACAAAACTTAACACAATCACCAACATCGAATATCAAGTCAGATCTATCAACAATGATTGTAATTAATCCAATCAATAAAATAGTACAACAACCACCATATTCAACGACGATGGTAACAACAACAACAACAACAACAGAAATAACAACAATAACGACAACATTGACTAAATCAAATAATTTAACAGATGAAACAATCATTACATCGAATTTAATGCCTATTCAACAAACACAAGTGAATCGTGAACGTTTAGAAGCTAAACGTGAACGTAAAGCTATTTTAACATTAGCTATCATTACTGGTTGTTTCTTATTATGTTGGTTACCATTTTTTATTGTTGCCTTAACTTCACCATTTACAAAAAATTTTACAATAAGTAAATTTGGTCAAAGTATGATATTATGGTTAGGTTATTCTAATTCATTATTAAATCCAATTATTTATACAATATTTTCACCAGATTTTCGTAATGCTTTTAGAAAAATTCTATTTGGACGTTATAATCTACGTTCATTATCAAGATGATAATTAATGATTGATAGAAATAATGAACAATAAAATGAAAATGGTATTCATTACTTCTCCACCCCTTTCCATTCATGCCCTCCCCCCCGTCTCCACCCACAACGTTAATTTACACAACTCCATAACACAAATATACAGTTTTTTTTTTTGACAAGTTTTCTTTTTTGAGGAGGGGGGTAGTGTTCAACCAGAGTATACTTATATCTATTTATACAAAATTGTTAAATATTCACTAACTTTCAAGGAGGTTATCATTATAGTTAGTGAAACATTCCACATTCTACATGTATAGAGAGTGATTTATAAAGTATGTATGAGAATGTTGCCATGTTGATAAATTCAATTATGGAAAGAAATAGAAAAGATTTATCATTGTCTGTATACCTCCTTATAGTTACAATATGTTTGTAATTAAACCCTTTTTTTATATTTATATGTATAAATGATTGTTGATCTGTTGGCATAGTTTCACACTGAAACATGAATACTTTAATGGGTATATATGTAGCTTTTGCTAAGCCTTATTTCAAGTTTATGCACATGTATCAAAATATCGTTTTTCTTTCTTTGGTTTATTCACAGTATACAAATATATATTTGTAAGCATGAAATCTCTTTATAAACTTGTTGATTGTCGTGAAGTGTTTTTTCGTTTTCTTTTTTCGATTAAACAAAAAAATAACGGAAGTTAGTTTGATATCACGAATTGATTAGAATTTGGCAGCTATTGATCACCAGGAAGTACTGGACAGATGTTTTGTCCCAGTGTGAGACTATTCAACAGTTAGCGTTCACGACCACACCAGGGCGAAAAGCCAAAACACACTGGCTCTGCTGTGAACTCTTTATCATTAGACCACTGTGCTGGTCGGTTTCCAACGGTTAATATTTTTAATTTAGTCAATTTGTAACAAGTTCATGCGACTTGATCCATTGTCATCAGTGGATAACTATCCTACACCTCACATAGTTATGGTCAGTTAATTAGTTTGTCATGCATTCTGGGATGTAAAGTATTGCGAATGTTGATGAGTTGTGATAAATGTAGTTTCTGTCTAGTTCTTTATAGTGTTGATCAAACACTATGCATTAAATTTTAATGTCGTTACTAAAAACTAAGTAATCCGATGTCATATGTACTGAATTATTATGGAAGATTGAGCTTAGAAGATAGTTGGAATACATCAGCTAACTAAATTTATATGTTTAATATTAGTGCTGATGCGTTAAATATAGCATGAATCTGGTATATTTCGTAACAAATACCAAATTGTTATCCACTGAGTCTATATAAGCAAGAGTTTTTATTCTCGAATTGTAATATGTTACGGACTGCAGCTGACTTACGTAATACAGTAACACTATCGAGGTGATCACTGATCACTTTTGTACATACACCATTAGAAATTCATTAAATTTTGATTCTTTGTCAACTACCGAAACAATCAAGCCTATATGAATCTTTACTTAAGTTAAACAGTAATCTGTTTCTTATTGGGGATTGGAATTTCCCCAAACTACAACTGTTCATTAAATCATCATCACACTAATTTAAGTTAATGTGAATTATACTCATAAAGTAAACTTGACAACAATTCATTGTATTTATAAAATCTTGTTAATTTCAATTTGATGAATAATCACTATAAATATACGAATATTTTGTACATAGCTTACTACCTATCTTACTGGAATGAAGATTCCTGTCTATTCGTCTTCTGTCTTCTGAATTTGTGACTAAGAGAGTTCAAGGTGTTCAAATGCTAAAGTTGTCTACAGCTAGTCAAGGCACCAAGCACGAGTCGTAACATTGTCGACGGGGTAAACTTATCAAAATGTCATTTATCTTTGAACAAGTTAAAGCTATCAGAGAACATGCACATCTCACGCCTATTCCATCATTAATTTCATCAATGAATTTCACTTCAATGGTTTGGCTGCCACTATATCTGATTCCTAGTTTAAGAAATACGAAGATTGTTCAAAGTCAACCTGGAAAATAGTAATGGACGTCGAAAAGGTCATAATGCTCCTTCGAAAACTTGGCACGGTTGAACATGAACGCTATACTGACTTCATCCTTCTGAAGAATATAAGAGATTTTAGTTTCGACGTAACAGTAGAGATTTTGTCGCAAATTTTCGGCAAAAAATCGTCTTTATTCAACATCCAACCAGAATTTTGAGTGAAATTAAACAGTATCCCATAATCACATTGCAAGAAGTGACCGATGAATGCCAGAGTCTGGTGAATTTGAAACACGATACTTCTGTGGTTGAAAAGAGTAGTCGTCCACCGTACGTTCGTGCAATAAATGGGCGGGAAGATGTTAGTATACAAAACAATGTAGCTCACACAACCAGCCTCCTTCCTCCAACTGGTTATGCGAAGAATGGCACTATAGAAAGTTTTACCCATACAATGATCACCATTGCATTCAATGCCACCGTAAAGGACACAAAGAGACTCACTGTAAAGGAAGGATACGCAGTTATTATCCACCACGGGAATATAAATTTTGTGCATTAGCCAACACACAGAGTGTTTGTAAAAGAATGTAATGAAGTGGAAGCACGACTAGTCCTCACGCATGGTGCCACACCAAAATTCCTACCTAAATGTCAAGTGCCGTATGCTGCCTTACCTAATGTTGAGTAAGGGTTATGTCGCCTTCAAAGGAGTAACATTATCGGAACAGTAAATTTTTCTGAATGGGCAGCCCCAATAGTGATCGTTAAGAAGCCTAATAGAAGCCTCAGACTATGTTCAGATTACTTTACAGGTCTAAATGAAGCACTAGGAGCCCATCAGTACCCTTTACCGTTACCAGAAGACTTATTTACAAAATCGAATGAAGGTAAATACTTCTGGAAATTGGATTTAACAGATGCTTACCTACCCAGTAGCCGAAGAATGCAAGCAATATTTAACCATAAACACCCACAATAGATTGTTTCGGTATAATAGGCTGCAGTTTGGCGTAAAGACAGCCCCATCAATCTTCTAACAAACCATGGACACTATGCTACATGATACTTCTGATACTGCTGGTTATTTAGAGTATATTCTCATAATGGGTGTAGATCAAGTCAATTTAGAAAAGAAGCTAGATCTAGTGCTTACACGAGTTGCGGATTTTGAGTTCCGACTGCGTGCCGAGAAATTTGATTTCCATCTGCAACAAGTGTGTTACTTAGGATTTATAATAAATAAAAACGGGAGAACATCTGATCCAGAAAACATCGAAGCTATTAGGCATATGCACCGCCGACAGACTTTCCGACCCTACTGTTCTTTTTGGGAATGATCGGTCATCATGGTGCATTCCTTCCAGATCTACACCGCCTGATTACCCCACCGAATTGTATACTGTCGAAAAATGTCAAGTGGATCTGGTCAGGTGAATGCCGGAAGACCTTCACGGAAATAATACGACTTCTTTCGTCAAACCTACTCCTAACAAACTATGACTCACTCCTACCCCTTATAGTTGCAACAGATGCTTCGAACTACGGAATTGGAGAGGTGATTTTACATGTTTAGCTATATGGATCTGAGAAGCCGATTTCCCATGCTGCACGATCATTAACAACAACAGAGCAGAGCTATAGTCATATATAGACGGAAGCCCTTGCCATTGTCTTTGCGGTTAAAAGGTTTCATAAAATGCTATTTGGCAAACAGTTTACATTATTGACAGACCACAAGCTACTACTGGCAGTTTTTGGATCCACAAAGGGCATTCCCGTTTACACAGCTAATCAGCTACAACGATGGGCCACCACACTTCTTGGCTACGATTATAAAATAAAGTACCAACCGACAAAGGATTTTGGTCAGACAGACACCCTCTCAAGATTAATCGGCTACCGTTCAAAACAAGAAGAGAAGGTACTTGTGGCTTACATAGAAGCTTGGATAGAAACCTACTTGGTGTTAAGAGACACAGCTTCTGGACTGCCGGTCACTTTCCAAGTCATCAATGGGGCTAGTGAAAGAGACAATGTAATGAAAATCATTCACCGTTATATACCCAACAAGTGGTCAACACTTAGACTCCAGGGTAAGATTTTACAGCACTTCCGTCCTAAAAATTGTCCACTCATGTATCATGTTCGGCCACTGTATTGTTACCCCTCCTTCCACTTAAATTCTTTGTCATCAAGTCCTAAACCGATTTCACAGTGGGCATCCAGAAATTTAATCACTAGTTCGAAGTTATGCCAACTGACAGTCACTAAATCATGATATAGAAACAAATAGTTACAACTGTAGGTCCTACCAACAGGCTTCAAGGAGATTGATCAAAGCCGGACCGCAACCTTAATCAGAACCAGACGACCCCTGGTGGATAATACACGTTGATTTCGCTGGGCCGATACAAGGTAGAAATTACTTAGTCGTTTTGGAAGTTTTCACATAGTGGCCGAAAGTATGCCCCATGCCAAGTTTGACACCAAAGGCCACAAGTTGAAAATTACCTAGACTATTTACCTATTTCGGCGTTCCAGAGATCCTAGTGACCGACAACGGGAACCCAGTTTGTGTCGTCCGCATTTAGACGTATCTGCAATGAAAACGGAACTGCGTACATGCGATCTCCACCGTATCGTCCTCAGTCCAACGGTCAAGCAAAGAGATTCGTTGATACATTTAAAAGTGCTCTGAATAAAGGGAGTGGGAGAGATAGTAAGCCGACGAAAGTTATCGACAAATTTCTAATGTCATATCGAATTACGCCAAACCGTACCGCACCAGATGGATAATTACCTGCAGAGTGTATGTTTGGAAGAAGGGTTCAAACCATCCTTAACGGCAGGCTGCCATTCAAATGAATAGTTAAACCCAAGGATGAAAAGCAACGTACAATTATTTGTAGCCCCCAAGTGGGCGAAAAAGTGCTTATCAAGTCGAATCAAGGTAACAGAAACTGGGAGTCGTGTATCGTCGGACGGCGAATAAAAAAGTATTGTAACTAGTTTGGGGAAGTTTCGGCACACGTACGAAACATGCTAATCAAATGCCGAAGAATAGAAAAACAAAGACAACACACTCCCGACTTCCATTTTAAATTCTAGTGGATACATTTCAAAAGAGCCCTTGTCAGTCTATCAAGTATGGGATAGAACAGTTCCTTAAATAGTTGATCTACGATTATAAGTTTCAATTCATTAGAAATACTCTACATTGCTGATGTTTTACGTTTAAATCTTTGTGCTTCTATATTTTGTATAATTCTCGTAAGTCATCACAAATAAGGCTCTTAAGTAAACCAGTTGTTTCAAGATTTTTTCTAATACCAAATATTTTAACAGAACCTTATTTGCAATCTTTCCGACATTGAATTGACATACCAGAAATACCGTAGATAGTAAATATTGTATGTTTTTATCACCATAGGAAATTAAATGCCGCATCCTTACCATCGTATGTTTCACCAGCTACAACATGGTGACACTAAGAAGGAGTGTTATCTCCATTAGAAGTGTCTAAAATTTCATAACTTTAATGTTACTTTTCCGAAGGTTTCATTATGAACCATAGAAACTAAATCTTAAAAGTCGTTGAATAGGCTACATGAATACACCTACAAGCTGTCTTGTTCGCCAGTCTAACAAATAAATATTCACCAATCATATGGTGCTATGAATAATTTGTAATGCTTTCTTTTTAAAATGTTTACAAAGAATTCCCTTGAGATAACGTGGTTAGCTCAAACTATATTAAACTAAGAATTCAAAAATCAAGTTCCAGTATAATACACTGACTGCATACAGTATTACTTGAAAGGAATATAAGGTTCGATTATTCCGATAAACACCCTGCATTGTTATTTTATGAAAACATATAATGGTCATTGTATGCAGTTAGTAGTGTATACGAAATTTTGTAGTTAGTTCTGTCAACAAAAAAATATGAGATTTATCAATACCGATCGCTATACAATGACGACAATCATTAAATTACGAAACTTCTATCATCTTAGTAGACAATAAAAGTTTCACAATTTAGGGAACAATGTTATGTGTGATGACTAAACTTGAGGGAACTCTAGATACTGAACTATACAATTGATATTTACTAAAAATTGTGGTCTTGTTTGGAATCTAGGACGTACATTTCTTCTTATTTCAGACTCATCAGATTGATACGCTTGTATTCCATTGCTGTTGGTCAAACTCAAACTCACTACCGATTACCATAAATCTCAGATGTTTATTCACCAGTCTATTAGATCCAAATTTGTATGTTCACATGGTTTAGAATAAGAATTGATATTTGTCAGTCTTTATCCACTTTTGATCATCTCAACCGAATTTCATTGATACTTTTATTTAGTTATAAGTTCTAGTCAAATTGGATTGTGACTAACTACGGAAATAAAGGACTGTAATTTTATTTTTCTTAACCCACAATCAAAGGTTCATAAATACAGTTTTACGAGGGTGAATAGTTTTCTTTCTATTTAGCTTTATGAAAGTACAGCGAATCTATAGGTATGTGTTTCATAGAATGTGGTTTATAGTAATGGGCTTACTACTACTCCGTACACGTCAACAGGGCCTATTCGACATCGCTAGAGTAAAGAAAATCCCTAATCACTCCATTTCACAGTCCGTGACCGTTAACATTTAAACTAGTGTCTACATTACTTGATCAATAGAACTTAACCAGAACTATAAATTACTTGACAAAAATGACGTTGATCACTACGAGGTGATTAACCAATATATACGTGTTTGTAGGTCGTTCACTTTTAAATTCATAGACTGAGATATCTATGATGTTCATGTGTAGTCAAGAAAATAGATATGCTTTAAGTAAACATATAACAGTGATATTAATATTTTCCTTCGCTTCATTGAAAATGGATCAAGTATCCTACGTTGCTAAATAATCTACACTACAGTTTTGATCCATACTAACTGATACGTCTCAATAATTTATCAATATTACTAATTTTGTCAGAACAATGTAGATAAACTGTACTTTGTAAGTAAATACTCGGTAGTATAATATCTAATTTCGGAGCAGCATGTAGGTAGTTATGTCTTTTAAATTGCATCTACTAGTTTAAAAGGATCAAACTCCCATTTACCTAATTACATCTGAGTACACTATTTTCCATGAAAGGTCACTGATATCTAGAAGCTTCCACCATTGCTTTCCCAGTCTAAATATTACATCTCTTGACTGAGAATTCTTTCACACTATGCGTAAATGATTTGGATTAATCAGAAATCTATAGTTACTTACCAACTGTAATATTAATGACAATAGGGGTTGAATTATTTTTGATGTCTTCACTTACAATTGTTTTCACGACAAGTGTTATGACATCAAAAGGTGTTATGATCAATTAGTCGATCTGACGTTATGCTCATGAAGCAACAATAACAAACACCGATAAATACCTAGCTGGTCTCTGCTCGTCTGCTCGATGTCCCCTTCGTCTCATATAAGAACAGGATGAACAAAAGACGATGAATCAACCGGACAAATTACATCATATTTTACATATTCCTTTATATACACATAAACCAGACCACTTAGTCAGTCAAGTAGCAAATTAATATCATTACAAAACGAAGGAGATAGTGATTTGAAGTAGCGTATACACAATCAGTTAGCTGTTGTTTACAAATGAAAATGAAATGCTAACAGTTAATGGGACAAATGGGAGGATAAAGTAAAAGGGACACAATAATGACCAAAAAGATTAAATTAATTTTCTAATATATAATTCAGAAAACAAGTTATGCTTCCTTAATCACCCAACATAATAGCAAGTTTTTCATATTTAAATATAAACTGTCAACAATAAATGCATTAATTACAAATGCCTAGGCTTCTTTAATTAGACATTTCAGTAGAATACATATTGTATTCCTACACTTAATTCTACGGAAATGACAATAATACTAATAATGTTATGACGTGATCACAATGTAGTTAACAGAAAACGCATACATACAAAGTTTTTGAAGTCGGTCAAGGTTTCCACTTTTTCTAGGAATTCGTCAAATGTTTCACAGTGATGAAAGATAAATCTACGGTTATATTCTTACAGCTAACTAATTTAATTAAGTATAATTTGTCGTTGTTTTAGGTGCAACCATCATTTTTTTTAATGCTAAAGTTGTCCAGTACAATAAAGAAACCTACTTAATTAACCTATACAGGTGAGAAGATACAACATCAATGAAAGCATCAATTTCTCTTCGAGAAAATGAAAAAAAACACATGGGCTTTATTTTACTTTGATCTAACGTCTTTTCTTTGTTAACATACATTCCCTTACATAGTGTGATATATGGAGTTTTTGATATCATCTTGAACACAATCATCATAATATTTCGACATTCAGGTTATCTTTAACTTGAAGTCGTGATTTTTAGATGTTTAATACTGAAACTAGTCATCAGAAAAGATATAAGTAGTAATATAGATGAATATTTTATAGAAACTCCATTGATCATAATAGTGATCATTTATCTTAATTGATTATATTCCTCTTAGTTTAAACATATCTAAGTTGGTATTTCATAGTATCAAAAGTTAAGCTGTGTAGTTTTAAGCTAAAACAAATATACACTCAGGGAAGTGAGAGCATTTCATTATCTGAGGTCGATAGTCTAATTGTGAAGCAACTAATAATGCTGTGAACAACATAACTCACAAGTATTAAATCGGTTAATTCTAGTATCTATATTTATGATTGATTGTCTCCGAGGGTTTCTGTTACCATCATTTATCATTGCATTCTATTTATAATGTGCCTATTTACTACTGATTGACTTGAATCTTGTAAACATAGAAATTCTCTATAACATTTCCAATAACTCCTCTATACTACTTAAATTTAATTGATTCTTCAATTAGCATCAATTGATTGTAAGTTACCCTTAGTTTCAACAAATATTTAACGATCAACCAATAAACAATTTAATTGGAATAAATTTGATTAAAATATGGTTCTAATGGAGGTTGCTAGGTGTATGTGTGTGTGGGAGGGGCGGGGAAAGGTGGTTAGGGTATAGTGAGAAATATTAACAGAATATTATTGATAGTTTCATATTTTATGAAGAATTCATTTATTGTAAAAAAAATTAAATTGTTCTAGTCAATCAAATGTTACAATAAACAAAGTGTGAATAAAAATAAAAATTAAAACTGACAACAGAATTTAAGGTCAATTTGTCTATAGTTTGATGATATAAACAACCAAAAAAAAATTAAACTGTATTCTACTAACAGTATACTAAAATGACTTACTTTATTAGGATTACTGGTTATATTCTATTGATCATATTTCAATATAGCCATTGAACTAAAAGAGACCCAACATTGTAATCACAAAATTCAATTGTTCACTGCTAGCAGGTAGTCGGCAACAGATTCAAATTCAATATACTACACCAATTTATTTAAGATTATAGGAACACTTTATTGGAATATGCCAAGTAACATGTAAACGAAGTTAACGGTATTTTGTTGATTGTTTACAACTTTCTTATTCCAAAGTATTTTATTTTTATTTAGTTTTACACTTAACATAATTGAACAAGAACATATATGTGATTATCAATAGGTATATTGGCATGTTTACATTGATGAATTTAATGAATATCGATCAATGAATAGTGTATAGTATCATAATTGTCTATGTATTTTACCCCTTATCCATTTCTATCAATTAAGTTACAGTGTAACCATCAGTCTAAATGACATGGTATGACATGCACTATGTTTTACTGTAACATCAATCAATCAATCAATCAATGTCTGTTACCCTAAAGTAGAGCACAGGCGGTCGATCAGTGTCCTACAACCAAATCCGTCATGGGCATTTCTTCCTACCTCCTTCCAAATGCTGTCTATTTTCGTCATGTTTGTCTCCAGTTGTCGACGTAACGTGTTCTTGAGTCTTTCTCTTCTCTCTATCCATTGAGGATTGCAAGTTAGTGTTTATCTTGTGACACAGTGTGATGATATCCTCAATGTTTGTTCTATTCACCTCCAACGTCGTTTCCTGATTTCTTACTCAGCTGAAAGTTGGTTTGTTCTCTGTCACAGATGGTTGTTGATAATGTTGTCTGGTCAACAGATCCGGAGTATGTTACGCAGAGAGTTGTTTATAAATACTTAATCTATTGGATGATGCTTTTCATAGTTCTCCTTGCGAATTTCTGCTTCATACAACAGAACTGTTTTCACATTTGTATTGACTATAATGTTGGCTAGAGTGTAGGTTTGATTTCGAAATGATTTTCAGTTGTAGAAATGCTGCACCTGCCTTGTCTTTCAAATCTGCGCCTTCACATCTGCATCATACCCTCCTTGTTTATCGAGGATGCTGCCCAAATATGTAAAGGCTTCTACATCTTCCAGAATTTTTCTGTCGAGTGAAATTGGGTTGGTGTTCGTTGTTTTTGTCAAAGGATCTTGCTTTTGCCTTTGTGTATGTTAAGGCCTTTTGCTACCAGTAGATACTGTTGCTACACTGTTCGTCTTCACTTGCATTTACTACTGTATGTGGGATAGAAGAGCTAGGTCATCTGCAAAGTCCAAGTCATCTAGTTGCATCCATGTTCTTCACTGCATTATGAGATTACCTTTAAATGTTGCCATCTTCATGATCAAGTCAACCACCATCAGAAAAAGGAAGGGCGAGAGTAAGCAGCCTTGTCTAACACCGGTATTTACTTCGAATGAATCTGTGAGCTGACGTCCATGCACTATTTTGCAGTGTAGTCTATCATAAGAATCCCATGTGATGTTGACTATTTTTCCGTGTACGCCATAATGTCGAAGAAGGCTACAAAATGTTTTCCTATCTATGCTGTTGAATGCTTTCTCGTAGTCGAGGAAATTGATGTAAAGTTGTAAATTCCATTCAGTTAATTGCTCAACAATGAACCGTAGAGTCGCGACATTGGTCAATATACGATCGGTCCTTACGGAATCCGGATTGTTGATCTCAAAGTTAGGTGTCGATTAGATCTAACATTCGGTTTAATAACAATCTGTTGAAGACTTTTCCTGGTATCAAAAAAGAGTGATGTTTCCGTAGTTTTCGCAGTTGCTAAGGTCCCCTTTCTTTGTTATTTTGATAAGATGCCCTTTTTTCAGTCCAATGGCACTTGTTCTTCCTCCAAAATCTTTCTGAAGAGAATGTGGAGTTTCTTTGAAGTTGCTTTTATATCTGTCCTCAGTGCTTCAGCTGGTATGTTGCCTGGCCCTGCTGACTTGCCACTCTTGATTTGTCAGATGGGCATTTCAATTACTTCGACTGTTGATAGTTCAATGTTTATAAAGAGATACGTGGCTGCTGCTTCGATGATTGGTGGGTTCAATTTACTATAAGATACTTTAAGGTAATTAACAGGTAATTTTACGGCTATATGTTTTGAGAGTTGGGACAATTAATAAAATGCACTTGATTCAAAACTCATGTAGAATATTAGTACCTCTAAAGTCACAGTCATGTATTGTTAATAGTCTTTTAGACCAGAGGTGAACAGTCTAGAAGGTAGAAGACAGAACAAAATAACAATGAAGAGACGCTCAATAAGATTATCTAGAACCACCCAAGTGTGAAATCTAAATTGCCACTCTGGTGCGTCGTGAAAGTTTCGGATTAAAACAAATAAGTATGCTTACTAAACGCAAGATCCGATTTGTATATGGATTGGATAATCTCAAACTAAATCTAAACTGTGACTTAAGCACAGAGAAAGAAGAAAAAACACGAGATCAACGCCTTATTTCAGGGTAACGCTTTGGTACAGAAAAATGAGGTATTTATTGAGTTACACATGACATTGAGTATCTGGAGATTTCGAGAAGCCTACTAAATATAGTAGCGGTATTGCTTAGTATTCAATCGGAATAGCGGCAAGTGATCCTGTATTTTTCTTATGTTTCTTTGAAGGTTCTATTCGTTGCTGATTGGATAAAACGTTTCCTGGTGTTTCTGGATATTAATCTACTTTTCTGAGGAATATTTCGGGACTCCTCAGCAAAAACCAGTCAACAAACATTAGGATTCTGTTGTTTATGAAATTATTCAAGTGTTTGTATTGATCTTGAATGTTTTGATAAGTCCAACTCAATGTTCATCTTATGCAAATATTTACATAGACTTATCAGTTACTTATAAGTAGATATACATAGAGATCAATTAGAATGAATAGTTAATTGTTTCTGTGTGTACTAACAAATCCTAAAGGAAAACTATTCAAATCCTAAATAGTATCTACAAAATAAAAGCAGAATATACTATGCATTGATAAAGTCTATTTATATGAATCTACTTTATTGGTTAAAATGAAAGAGAAAATCAACTACATGCTGTAGGTTGATCAATCAATCAATGTCTGTTATCCCAAGTGGAGCATAGTCCACCGACCAGTATCCTACAACCAACTCTGTGATTGACATTCCTTTCTACCTCCTTTTAAGTGTTGTTCATTTTCGTCATGTCTGTCTCCAATTATCGACGCAACGTGTTTTTGAGTCTTCCCTTTCTCCCTACCCATTAGTAGCACCTAGCTTTGAAGATAGTATATTACCTAATATGTTGCCACCTGGTTTTGGTTTTAACAGAATATTTAAGGTTCATTCGGTTCAGTTGTTTGCAGTCGTCATAGACTGTTCACAGTTGACTACCATTGAAATGAAATACTAGATGGTTGCTTTGTCTCATTATGGTATTTCTCATTGATATTACGAACTCTAAATCCCATCGTGGAATCAAACAAATGGTCTTCAATTTGGTTCAACTTCTACAAACTTACCTTAACTTAAAATGGTTGTGTTAGATACTCAAACAAATGAAAACTCGAATTGAAAACAACGAAATGTAACCAAGAATGTTTATCATCAGATTAAGTAACTCTAGGAAACGGTCAGTCGACAACTTTTATTTATCTAACCTGAATTTACTCATGAGTGCTATTTCAAAATTACGTTCTTAATAAAATCTCGATGGAGATGTTGAGTTGTAGCTTAGTATTGAAAGATATGATCATAGTAATTCAGTCAATTTACAGTAAAATATGGATTTGTCTTTTCTGCATAGTGATGTGTTAGAAAAAATGATACTCATCGTGGGTGCGAAATCTTCTTCACACATTGTCATAACCAAATAGTTTTACATTGAAATTTATGTTGTCATCAAAATGTTGATGGTTATTGTTCACTATATAGTTAAGTTATTACTTGGCCGTTAGCTGTCACCATAGGTTAAGTTTTATTGATATTCCTGCTGAATGACTTAATGTCTAGTTGTTGCAGGATTGTATTACATTTTATTTGATGTCATAGATAACGTAAACTCAGACGTCAATTCAAGTTTTTACATAACAAGATGAAAACAACAATCATATATTACCATTCAGAACGAGTAAATACTGTGAACGTATGTTGACATAATAGAATGTAACGGTATGTCTAATGGAATATCAGAACTTATGATCTAAATCAATAATCGATTCTTAGTTCTATTGCCATATGTCTACAACCACTGATCTTAGTTGTTGTGCATATTTCAACCAAGTAGTATGGTCAAAGGATACTTGAAGATATTAAGATCTATTATGACAATTAATCAAAGATGGATTGGCTTAATAACTAAAGAATAATCATAGTTTTGTTCTCTGTCTGAAGTTAGCTTTTATGATGTTGTCTAGAATGATTACAAATGTTCCAACTCAAAGAACCTAATACCCACAATTATCAATTCAGTGTAAAAATTATACTCGAACATCTAGACTCATATACTTCATTTTATTAGCATAAATAATCAAATAAGATGCTTCAGTATAGTGAAAATCTAATGATTAAATATGAATACATCCGTTATAAACTGATTATATAACTTTTAAAGAAGTTTCAAAGATTTCAAGATTTTCAATCTAAAGTACTATTTTTGAATTGAATTCATTCCTAGACAACAATCATCATCAATCGATTACCATTAAGAGAGGGTGAATTAAACATTGATTTCATCTTTCAAGAGTACACACACTGACGACTATATCAGTGATTTTGTCATCGAGTGTTCTGTACTTTTTTAAATGTTTTAATCAATTCAATATATATATATATATATATATATATATATATATATATATATATATAGACTCATATTCTATACTACTAACAAGTTACTGTCTCATTTTATTTTGATTTGTTTCTTTTACCGACAAAGTTTTCTTCATTATGCCAATTTAACTCATTGAAATCATCTCGATATTCTTCTTTAATAAACAAAGTAAAATGAATCAACAGTAGTAAAAATAGTAGTCTATCTAATATTCACTTTAGAATAATCTTATTACATTTGATTGTGTTGTTTAATGTATGTAATTCATTTTCTTTTTTGTTTACAATCATCTAGTCGAAATACCTACAAACGTAGAATTCATTAATACAAATCTTTTTATTATATAAGTGTTTGCTTAGAAAAGGTAAACTTTCCATTCATCTATACATCAGTCAATCAGTCAATCAGTAAAGTAAACATCAAATCTAGATAACAAACATGCCTAATTAAATAATGATAATGATTTGGTTTTTCTTTTCTTCTGTTTTTGATTTACTTACAGAAAGGTGAAGAATATACTGAAGAAATAACAGTCGTGATAGTAGTAGTAAAGGTAGTAGCAATAGTAGAAGTGGTACTACTTATAGCAGTCATAGGTATTAGTAGTAGTTGTTGTTATTGTTATTGTAGCAAAAAAATATGTAATAATTGAATTACCTAATGAAAAATGTGATTAATGAAAATGCTGAACGAAGCTGTTGCTAAGGTGTATGTGTATGTGTGTGTGTGTGAGTAAACATAAGGAATAATAGTAAACATAACAAACTGTGGATACATTAATGTAGGCCAATATAAAGAATCAGTTAATATTAGATTACTGTATTTAATTTCTTATCTTGATCTTCAAAAGAAGAACAAGAAGAATAATGAAGAACAAGTTAATCTGTGTGTATCCCATGTAAGAAAGTTCCTTTTTATATTTTTCAAATATTTTCATTAAGATTATGAAAGATTTCATCTGTTACTGATAAATTAACAAAGTAAAATAGATTATAATTCAATCAGAATTATTACATAACATTGAGTTAGATGAAAGTATATCACTTTTGGAATCTACATTAACATGAAGTAATCTTAGTTAGGCAACAACTGAAACTATCACAGTACACTGGATTACATCTTCTGGTTAGATCAAGAGTACTTCACCTTTTGGTCAATGTAATAACATTAAGTGATTTACATTATTTTTAACGCTAATCGATTTAAAATATTGCGCGACCACCATGATTGGTGAATGATTTCATACCTGCTACAACTAAACATTATTAGCCACAACTTCATAGTCAATCAGTCAATCATTCAATCAATCAATATCTATTGCCCCATGTAGAGCACAGGCCGTCGACCAGTAGCCTACAACCAACTCTGTCATCGGCATTCCTTTCTACCTCCTTCGAAGTGCTATCTATTTTCGTCATGTCTGACTCCAATTATCGACGTAACGTGTTCTTGACTCTTCCTCTTCTCCCTATCCATTGAGCATTGAAAGTTAGTGTTTGTTTTGTGACACAGTATGATGATTTCCTCTATGTTTGTCCTATTCACCTCCAACGTCCATTCCTGATTTCTTACTCAGCTGAAAGTTGATTTGTTCTGTCACAGATGGTTGTTGATAATGTTGTCTGGTCAACAGATCCGGAGTATGTTACACAGAGAGTTGTTTATAAATACTTAGTCTATTGGATGATGCTTTTCATAGTTCTCCTTGCGAATTTCTGCTCCATACAACAGAACTGTTTTCACATTTGTATTGACTATAATGTTGGCTGAGAGTAGGTTTGATTTCGAAATGATTTTCAGTTGTAGAAATGCTGAACTTGCCTTGTCTTTCCAATCTTTGCCTTTACATCTAAAACAATCAATATAGATGAATTTAAGTTAAGGAAGGTTGAAAATGTCGAATGGAGAAACTAGTCCAACATTATATACTACTTATAACTATTTCCCTAACTAGAAATATAATAGATTGAACTAAATACAACTGTCTATCATTTACTGGTTCATAATAAGAAAATGTAAAAATAAAAAAAAAATAGTAACGTTTATATCATTTTATTTATGTTGTTCTTTCTTATTTCATTTTCTTATTTTATTTTTAGTTAACATTAATATATTTTTTTTAATTTTTCGAACTACTAGTTTCTAAGCTACCATTCATGTACTACTTATTACATATTCATAAGTAGGTCATTGAATTTATTACAATTCCCATATTATCAATCAGTATTATTATTATCAGATTTCAATTTTGTCAATCATTGACATTTTTGATTGTGTTGTTATTGTTCTATTTATTTCACTTGATTGAATGATTACATTTTTCCTTGCATAGAGTTTATGCCAATATATAGACGATAGAAACTTGATTCCTGTAGTTACTAACTGAATTGAAACTGTATTATAGTTGACAAATGAAATTCAGCATGCATACTTTATATGATTTTAATAGTATTAATCTAATACAATTATATTTTGGAAAGGTTCCTTCTGCTGTTAATACAAATGGTTACTTTAGAACTAGAATGAGTTAATTTATAGACTAAAGATAAAGAGTGAAATAGTTGGACACATTGATCACTTCTTTTATCTTGGAAGTCAACTTTGATGAGTTGGTGTTTAATGAAATCACGGAATGAATTCATAAAGATCTATTGCTGTTTACCAACTTATCTCACATGTAGGGTATATGAGATACATATCTATCATTTAAAAGACTTGTAATACTGTGTAACAGTCCGTTTTATTTCTCTGTATGAGTTTGAAATATGGCATTTAAGAGTTAATGACATTTGTAAGTTATTGGTATTTTGACCATCGGTGTCTTTAAACCATCTATTGCGTTTTCTGCGAAAATGATGTAAACTAATAATGAGGTTAAACGAAGGGTATTGAGAAAAGGTGGTTAATCAACTGATGAAATTGTGAGACTTCATCAACCGATGTGGACAGGATATGTGTTTTGTCTGCCTAATCAGCTCTTAGTATAACTCGCAATGTTGATTGATATTTGGGTATAATGGTAGAAAGCTGAGAACTATCTAACCAAAATATGTCACCAGTGCATGAAGTCACTGACTATTAGTTTGACACATGCTGTTAGATACTTCTTAAAAGCTGCTTATTTTGGGTCCGAGCGAATGATATAACCAGTTACTGGAAAATCTAGATGACATGGCTCAGAATCATTTACAGTGGTGCAGATCCATTCACTCTTTTTCACCCATTCAACTATCAGCTTAACTTTCTTATAAAACTTCCTATTAAATAATCCTTCCTTCTGTTACATATTCCGTATGAAAACAATTTTTTCTTATTGCCATTAAAGTAATTACTACTTCGGCTTAGTCGCATTCGTCATGCTGTGTTACTGAGTTGTGGTAACTTCTACCGCTGTACATATGTGCCAGGTTCTAGGCTGTACATATATACATGTACATAGATTTGAAACTGGTCAACTGGATACACCTGTTTCAATTATATCGGTGTTCAAACTAGGTGTATAGTTGTAGTTGTCTGGGCTCTGTAGCTTGATGAGAAATGTGGTGGAGTATGACATGAGTGCTGTAGATATAAACATGAATTTGGTGGTTACATCCAAACTAAGACGAGAAGTAAGTTCTGAATTCCTCTTACTAGCAACAATATAATATTAAACAATAATGCGTGGTCGAAACAATTAGTTTATATGACAGCAAACATTGATCACTTTCAGTCCGTAATAACATTAACAGAAAGATACAAACTCTTTACTGGAAGTAAAGTAATACATTCTTATCTTTGTTTAGATAACATAAGTGTAGTAGCTGAAAGTTTGTTACAGTGAGATACATGGAACTTTTCCTTGTTCTCTCTTCAATCCTGAGCTTTGTAATCTGTCTCTAATAAATTAATAGTTTCTTCTTGAATTATGCTTCCTTTGGTTAATCTGTTCTGCTATTACTTATATTTTAGTTTTAATCAGTGTTAGTGTGGAGCGGTAATGTACACCAGTAAACAAATATGTGTTAAATTGTACACACTTCTTGATTACTTGACAGTAAGTGAAATGTTAGTACCCTTGAGAATAGTGCAGTGGAGTCCATTAGACTTATTATAGGCGAACGAAATTTTCCAAGATATAGGTATATCTTCTTCCCATCTTAAAATATAATCAAATTGAACTATATTCAGTTTTAGGTGATTTAGTTCGTCACAGATTGATGTTGTCAATGTACCTACTTAAAACCAGGGAGCACTAGACAGTCGTTTTGTCCACTCTATATCACGAATCAGATGAAAGTAGGAATTCTACAATTGGATGTCAGCCAAGTGGTGCAAAGGTTTAGATATAAGTCGAATCGAAGCCATAGGGACGGAGTCTAAGGTCTGGTTGCTCTCTGGTTTTCAGCGGCACTCTGCCAACATCAGCTTGTGACTAGTTCAATCAACCTAATACCAATCTTCACAAGCACCTAAATTATATTCATTTTTGTCTGTTAACCTAAATAACATATGATAAATCAACGAATGTTTCTTGAGTTTTGATTATTTGAATTAATCTAGTTACCCCTTATTATTGTGAATAGCCTTAAATATAAGGACACTGGTACGAATTTTGATGTAACTTAGTAAGTGTAGGTGCTTAAGCTTGTAGAATTAGCTATTATGAAATGACCGGAAAATCACTCAGTACACTTACTGTGAGAACTACAGATGTTGGATCATACGTTCAACTAAATCTAAATCGTATTTGCATATAAATCTCGAATATTAATTGACTTTACGCACTTGTACGGTTGATCAGATGCACATTAATAACGAAGTTATTTATGAGTGTATTTCGAAACCAAAACAATTCAACAAATGACCAAGATTCAAACCACCTGAAGGAGGCTAGAGTTCAACACAACTTGAACATACACACACAAAAATGTGTAAAATTTAAAAATTGATATGATCAACCTAACAATCTGGACCTTTAAAAGCTACATCCTTTCGAATGCGGCATTAGAAATTCATTTTATACTAACATAGATAACATGAAATTAAAAAAAAATAATTGTTTAAAGATGTTTCAGAATATAACAATGTAATGTAATTCATCGCCTCAATGAAGGTTTATTGAAGCCGTTTCAGCTATATGCTAAGTGAGTATATTACTGAGATTCGCATACCAGTCTAGGGGATTCTACATTCTGCTCATTATATTTTGATATGACTATTTAAAAGGTAACTCTGCTTTATTTACGGTTTCATGATAGTTGGCACTTATCAGGAAGGTATATTTGAGATCTTTTCGGGATATAAACTCAATTTACATAGTTTCATAGTCCAAATCATTGATTCATGTTAACTATGAATAACTCCAAGTAAAAATTAAGATGTTTACATTATTTAATCACTCAACACTAAATTCTACTGGCTACTGAATACTTCCAATCTACTTACTGTACTTTTAGACAGAACATATTATATTTTGCTTATAACTTCTAATCTTGGCAATATTGTGGTGTATACTACTCATGGGGTCATCCATAGGTAGTAGGTAGCGGAACGTAACGTGAGATTGGAAAGAATCAATAAACAGCTTATAAAGCTAGTTGTGGATTGGCAAGGAGCAAAGTATAATAAGAATACATAGGAGAATAAAGGACAACCAAAGGGAGCAAGCATACAACTGACACGGATCAGAGAACACAAACGCTGTGCAAATTGATGATTAAAACCAATGTATTTAATATTTTATGAAGATTGTTTTATTAGCTGAAAACTAATTGATCATGTCAATTCTAAAAGTGCACACTCACTTGAGTGTGCCTGTTTAAAGTGTGTTGAACTCTCGCCTCTTGCAGGGCTGTTAAAATCTTGGTAGATCAATTGCTTATTCTAGTCGGCCATCTAACAGCATACTCTTTATTTTTAAATATTCACTGATTGCATAATAAGTATACCATATTACACTAAACAATTCAAATGATTGAACATTTCAACATATTAGAATCTCAATCTTGATATCACGAATTGTTCTGAATCAGACAACCATTGATCACCTGGAACCGGTGGACATCTGTTTCGTCCTAGTACGGGACTCTACAGCTGTGCGCATTGACTGACCTAGCGCTCTACCATTGGACCACTGAGCTGGCTCCTAATGGTAGATATTTCTAATTCAGTCAATTCTCGATACGTTTGCGCGACCTCATCCATTGTCATCGGTGGGCAACTGCCTCACATCCGACACGGTTGAACTTAACCGGTACACGTCTTCACACTAGAACTCCAAGAATTACCTCAAGGAGCTAGTCACTAGCTGAGCTGATATTTAGTTATATATGAGGGTTGTGGAGATACTTAGCTGTCAATCCTGATGTAACATTCTTTAAATGAATCATTTCCATGAAGCCAAAAATGAGGAAAAACTAATGTTTTTAATCAGATTGATGCCAATATATAAATGAATTACTAATTCTATTTGAAGTCAATTACAATATAATTGAATGAAGCATAAACTCTTACAAGTTATCATCTACTATCTCACTTACTATCTATAACTCGATATTTGTTACTAAGAGAGAGAGAGAAAAAATTGAAAGTTTATATTTTTTTATTTAGTCTTTGAAAAAATTTATTTGTTTATTTTTCACTTCATCGCATCTACTTCCTTCATACAGTTCCGGTTATATGTACATAGATGGTAGTAGAAAAAACCAAAAAAAAAAAATAGAAACTGGATATCAGTATACACAAACTACACTACAACTGAATCAACTACTTCTCAAGTAACATGACAGTAACCTACACACACACACACACTCACCTATATGGTTATTTCTGACTGATATAACTGTCTATTATTAATATAATAAAAGAGAACGCAAGAGAGAGAAGATGGGGGGAGAAGGAGGGGGAGGTAAGATAAATGAGAAAAAGCTTTTCTTTTTATTTCACTTCTTTTTTTAATGAAGCATTTAAGCGTTATAGTGACAATTTTTTTTTTAAATAAAAAGAAAAATTTGGAATTTATTTATGAACTCATTGTAATTATTTTTCTTTCTTTGTTAGAAAAATCTTTCTTACTCATATTAGAAAAATGTACAAAACAGTATGATTTAAGTAGTATCTTTATAGCTGTTTTGTTTAAATGAACCACACACATACATACATAAATAAACTTAATTGAAAGACGAAAAAAAATAATAAGACTATTTAATAAGTAGTAGATTGCGGTTTAATGAAAAATATACATCAAGTAATAAACTCTTTAAATATAAAAAATTAAATACAATTTATCTACTGTCAATGATGTAACATTTAAAATGAAGTTTTCAAGCTATTTTTTGTTTTTAATTTTTTCTTTGAAGAACAGTAGTATATACTACTGTGAATATCAACATTGGGATGCAGGTACATCCAGCCGATGAGTCCCAAATAGGACGAAACGCGCGTCCTGGATTCCACTTGCCAGTCACAATACAAATTAAATAATACTAGTAGTATATACGTTATTCTACAGAATTTTCTTTAGGTTGCTATAAATATGAAATGTTGAAAATTGAACATGACTGAAGAAGATGATGAAGAAGAAGAAGATTAAAGCAAAATAAGTAAATGTTAATTGTAGCATGGAATAATTACAATAAGGTGATTATTTAAAGACTGAGAAACTATTGTTTCTTTCTATTATGAAACTATTCATGTATATACCTTCATAACTCTTTGTAATTATTGAATTGAAATGATTTAGATCATATAGTTAATATTTAATCTACAAAATGCTGAGTGAATATTAATTGGTCTTCTTTCTTCACTGGAGTCAATTTAAACTGTTGTATAGCTAATATCTTTTATTATTTATGATATACATTTCATATTTGGCCTGACTGAAATACACTGGTTACAACAAATAGAGTGTATGTACAGTGTTGAAGTGCTTTATAATAGAACTTAACAGAGTTTTACATGTGTAGAACTTATTTAATTTGTTATTAAGAAAGCTTATATTGAATGATGTTGTTGCTTTCTTAAACAAAACAGCATAATTGTGAAGCTTTCATTGTCATTCATGAACATATCATCAGTGACTACCTTATATAAGAAGTGTGTCACTTTATAAATGCTAAATCATTTTATTCAGATGACTGTTTTTATGTTGACATGCAATTAATCATGCAGTTAACGGATTAGAACTGTATCTATGCATCTATTGATTACTAATTGATATCAATGCTATTAATCTCTTATAAATCTATTGGTATCTATAAGGTTCCCTGATTCTAAATATTTTGGGTTCATATTCATCATTCAAAAGCATATTCATTCCTTTTGAACTGTATACTTAATACTTTTGATAGTATTTCTACTAGAACCTATTACATTTTTTTCATGTTCTGTATTATCGATGACAGAATAGATTCATTCGGTTTTTCGTAGAGCTTTCACTATCTACATACAAACAAGCTAACAAGTTTCCTTATGTCAATAAATGGAAGAAATTAAACTGATGAAAAAACGATAAAATAGCTAATGAGATTATTGAATACTAGGAATCTTGTTACTAAGGCATTTGTAATAAATATGTTACTACAAATCACATCTAGTCATTAGTATAATTCACATTTGTATCACATTAAAATTAGTTTAAACAGTTTCAGAAGTATTGTAATAAATTTATATTATGTCAGATGAGTACTTGTTGATTAGGCTTATTTTGTATTTACATAAGATAATTTACATTACCTATAGTAACTATGACATATTGAATAGCTATGTTTATGAAGTGTGCGGAGTAAGTATCTAAAAAAGTTTTTGTAAATTTATTGGAGAACATTCAAGTCTCGTAGCGAAAAATTAGAATTAACACTACTGGTTTATATTACTAACCAATGAGCTGACTGGTTCCTAACGATTGATATGAATGAGATGGTGGAAACATATAGTGACTCAACTGAGTTAGAAATACTGACCGTTGAATGTCGACCAGCTTAGTGGTCTAATGGTAAGGCATTCGATATGGTCCTGGGTTTATTTCCGGGGGGGGGGATGGTCGATGATATCTCCTACTGGAGAGTCCAATAATAGGACGAAGTACCTGTCCAGTGCCAGTTCCTGGCGATCGATGTATGTCTAATTCAGACCATCCTCGAGATATCAAATTGTCTAGGACAACTTGAAGCCGATTGTTTTGTTTGTGTTTACGTAGTTTACATTTGAATATATATCAAGCTATAAATAGAATTGTTTTCGTAACATTTTGATTAGATATGCTTACAACCTGTAGTTTAAGTTCAGTTGACCTTAGTTAAACAACCAGTGCAAATCAGAAATCACCTGAAATGGTGTCTCGTTTTATTATACAATTCCTCAGCTGTACATATTAACAACCATAGTACAGATCGTTTACAGGACAAACAGCACAACTTGACGATCACATAACCTTCAACCCATTCAGTTAGCATAGAATAGTTAACATTTTTTAACTTTAATTAATTCTTGACATTGTTTCGAAGTATTCAGTACTCAAACTAAAGAGTTATTCAGTGATTGCAGATTCAAATTAAATATTCGTCAACATGAATTTACGTCAACCAAATAATAACATCCGATCAATTGGCATCAATGTATCTAGTACAAATAGTTGGAGAACTTTCATGAATCAAGATCATCAATGAATTGTTGTTATCCAATAGATTAAATAACTGCTTGTAACCAAATGTTAAAAAGTTCTGTATGAAACAGTTCTATTAGTAAAGTTACATAATACTAAGGTTTCCATAAACTTATCATTATTTTCAGTAATGTACAATTAAAATATACAACATGTTAATTGACACTTTATTGTCAGTAATTTTCACAGTGTTGTCAAAATTATTCATAATTAACTAGATTGAGGTTATTGAGTAGAGATTCGTCATTATTATACTATTTGAGTACATCAGATATAGATGTTCAATTGGTACTATCGAAAACCAGAAGGATTTTAGACAGATATTACGGAACTACTGAAGAGAGTGCACCACCAACACTGTAACCAAAGAACAAACTCAGGAATTAATGTCTCGTATCATCATTAGCACCACTTAGCTATCTTAAGTTCAATGGTAGAATTCCTCCATTAATCACGTTATTATATAATGCCACGACAGTTAGCACACTAGTGACCTAATTCAAGACTTTGTTTCAGTTTTAATGGGAAGTCGTTATTAGTGAACCTAAGTGGATGACATCAACAGCAATCGATAATCATCGAGCTATATGATGAAATGACTAAAGTGGGACTCTTGAGATTGGATGCCTGTTAGTCTAGTGTTGCTGATAACAAAGTTTTTGTGATGAGATTAGTACAAACTGAATTTGCTCAAAACAGCTTAAGCTCTATATCAGTATTTGATTTAAATATCCGCATGTATCACTCTCCTTACAAGATCAAATAAATAACATAATCGCCCTTCATAATATTCTAATGAGTTTTGTGGTTGCCTTCATTAAAAAATTACAGAAACTTTTAACTGTAATAAATGTTTCTAGTAGTGTTAGTCTCTTTGAGTTGGATGGCATAACTGCAAAGCCCTACAGTGATCTACGAATATTGAACTCATGGAAATCACGAAACCATCATCAACACTGGACAGATACCAAATGATAGGTCATGCAAATTAATCAATTTTCCACGGTAGAATTCTTGCTTCCATCATTTGTAATTTAGCGAAACGATCTCCTATTGTCAGTAAACTCCTCAGGAGTCCCATACTAGTATAAAACAGTGGTCCAGTCTGCCCCATGCTCTCATTTTCACTGGTATCCAACTATCATCATTTTGTAGTTAATACAAACAACTAAATTTTTATCCCGTTAAGACATTTTCTAAATAAAGTGCACACAGAAACACAGTTTAGTCAATAACGACACAACAATAGTATAACTCCTCACCACCCCCACTCACCCCACTTATTTTTACTACTTCTACTACTTATATAAAGACTACTAATAAAATATGTTACATAATTTATATATTGTAGTCAAATTACTACAGAAATTATTATTACTTCGACAATCCAATTTACTCTTATAGATGCATTAATATGTTCGGAATTGCATAAATTGGTTAAATGGAAGTTGATTACATAAGATAGTTATTACTTTTTTTACAGATTGAGTGTACTGGGAGTAGGTAGTAGTAGTGGTAGTATGTGTTTGTGAGAGAGAGATAGTAAATGGAAGTGGGGTAAAGTGGGATGAGGTGAGTTGGGATAAGAGGAGGAAAAAAGCACATGTAACTTTAATTCCATCAATAACAGTTTTCATTTCTGGCATAGAAATGAAAAATAATTTGATTATTTTCCATAGATTATTGTGAATAAAATATAAAGTGAACGTAAAAGTTTCATCATCTAAGCTAAATCAATAAGGAGTGTTGTGATTATTCAAAGAATCATTTAAAAGTATAAAGTATCAGTTAGCTGTTTCATTGTAACATTCAGTTGATCAGTGTTATATCTTGAAAATAGTCAGCCAATCACAATGTGTGGAGAACAGTGACCTGAACTGTCAGTGCACGAACATGTATGCTCTCGTGTTATTTTAGTTCCTAAAGCTGGAATGAAGATAACAAGACAGCTGAGGCAACCACTAGACAGTTGGATTTTATTTCACTCATTCATTGTTATGCACACAAAACTCGGATTCATAGTGCACCAACAGAAAGAATGATATGTATACAAAACGAGAACAATAATGACTAGGGACTGAAGGTGCAGATACATAAGTAACTGATTACAATATCTGAATGACAAAATGTACAATAACAGTTTACGAATTGAATGGAAGGTTAGGGCAATGGAAACATGACAATAATAGTAATAAAATAGACGATTTGCATATATTCAGCATAAATGAAGCAGTCCTCCAAAAAACACTTCTGACGATAAATTACTCTTCGTGAATCACACGATAGAACAATTAGAAGAAGACATTTATAATACCACCATAGGTTGAACCTCGACAGTTTAGACCATGTAAAGAGAACTTTTAACCACTAGATAACTAAGTTGACATTTATTGATTTATAATTTTAACTTTGATGAATTCACGATCATCATCTAATGATGATGGCGAACAACCTCGTCACTCCCTACATGTTTGAACACTGATGGTTTTATCTTGTGATCAGAACTGCAGAAATTGCTTTCTCGAATCAGTCATTAGTAAATACATTCTGAGTGCTATGATTTGATGTTTTAGTGATTGCTGAATCTAATATTGAATCAGTGACATAGAAGATAAATGCAACTCATCAGACCTGAGATTTCGTATTTCAGTCAGTTATAAGAACGTCCAAAATCATTAGAACAACAGGTAAATTATCCTTTTTTCATGTCATTTCATAATGTGATCTCAATCGGGAAGCATATTATAGTATGTATTCTATTGTCAATGATATATTGGCTAAATAAATCACAATCTGTTACTGACCCCAGTTTGAATACCCTTAAATATTACACAAAATTGTTCCGTAGTAGCACATAACTATTCCCCTCATCCACTTAAAATAGGCTTTCATAGTCTAGTCATTGATCGAAACCATAATTTTAAGATCTCAAAACATGTGTATATACAATTTCGGTATATTCAACAATCAGTTATGTGGATGATATCTATTCCAACTTCTTCTTCATCCTTACTTACATCAATCAGTAATGGTGATAACCAATAATCTAATAGTAAATATTGTGGAATACTGAGATCCATATACATATCGAATTAATAATACATTGTACACTGTCAAAAGATATTTACTTTCTATCTTAAATGGATACTTAGGGAAAAGTATAGCGATAAAGAAAAACCGAGGGCTCATCCAAAAGAGCAGGTCAGCACTGTGAATATGCCATTCCGAAATGGAATATCTGAAGAGATAAGGAGAATTCTCAATAAACATGGTACACATGTGTCCTACCGAAAAAGCAATACTCTAGGCTCTGTTCTTGTAAATACCAAAGATAGAGTACCAAGAGAAGAACAAACGAACTGTGTCTATGAGATCAAATGCAACGAATGTAATGCTATATACGTATGAGTAACATCACAACAATTCAATGTAAAGGTGAATGAGAATATGATTTGTTCAGAGCATATTCGTAAATTCTTTCAAGATTTAAGAAGAACTCGAGAATAAGTCGATAGCATTGTATTCAGCGGAAATAGGGTATAGCAACAATTTTGAAAAAAATCAATATCCTTCAAAAATGTTACAGTTCTTAGAAGGAATGGTTAACATCTGAAGCCCTACACATACGGGCAAATCCTATAATTAAATCAATGAGGTGAAGTACTGTTAATTTCACCATGGCAACTAATGATTAATAAATCAATGCGAATATTATCTTACTACTCCAACATTCAAACATTCCAATTATTTATTTATCTAAATTGTTTAGAATTATTTAATCTAATTACACAATTCAACATGTTACTAGTTAAAAATATACATCCATCCTTTAACTCATAATTATCATCACATTCATTTACTCTGCTATTCAAATTTACATGATTCAACGTATCAATCTTCAGATTGTCTATTCCTTTCCATGAACATTGCCCAGAACAATATCAGTGAACAAATGACTGTAACCATGACACTACAAACGAAATGCACACCATCTTTCACCTACAACATTTCAACATTCATTCACTGTTAATGACTCATGTGACATTTGCATAATCTGCATGCCGTTTAATATTCGCAGTGACATTTAACCTCTTATTTGCACTTTCATTTGATAATTTTTTGAATTTGGCTATTTCCGTGAAGAAGCTCGAATCAACTTGTCGAGTGAATCCATTGGAATTTTCTTCGATTTCATTCACTGAGATTATTTACAAATACATTCTATGCATCTGTCCTTGCACACAGTCGACACCCAAGTTTTATAAATCGATTTATTCTTCTTTAGACAAAAATTGCCTGTAAAACATCTACTGATTATACTACTTAATTGAATTTGATAAGATATGCCATAATCGACTTTAAGTATAAACAAATTCATTTTAAATTCAGTAAAAGGAATGTTGTTTTAATTGAAGTGAAATCATTAACAAAACATAATTCAACATCTTTACAACAATTGAAGAATTTTTCTCTTCGATTGGAAAAAGAACAGAAAAAAACAACACAATCTAAAATCATCATCATCGTCAATTTGTCTAAACACTTGAGAAGAAACTTAAGAATCTTTTGAAACAACAAGATCATTGACTGTCTGATTCTAATTGTTACCCCTTTATAACCATTGATTTGATTCAGTAGAATGAAAGTTGACTTTACCATTAAAATAAACCATCAGACTGTAACGTATATGAAATGATGATGAGGAGGATGATGGTCTTGTCATCGTGGCTGATACTGAGCAACCTAGTTTTACTACTTATAACCCCATAAGTAATTTCATAAACAAGTGTAATTTCTAATGTATGGGGTTGAAGTATTGCGTGATAGTTAAACTCTTACTGAAAAACCTGATTGTTAGCATTTCATTCTGAATAAATCATGAATAAACACTGTTGAAAAGTATCTTGTCAGGAAGAAATAATTGTCCGCTTAATCTAATTTCTAATGATGTTTTAATTATGGTCAGTTCGTAATGTATAATTCAAATTCAATATTCTGTACAACATCTACTCATAGATTAATGCTGTACATCTACTATCAACAGAATTAATGCATTTGTGACTAAATGGAATAATTAAAAGTAGACTGTTGAGAGGTGGAGACACGTTCATTAAGAATCATCGGTTTCAGTGATGAGTAGTGGTTGCCTTTAGTCAATAACCTAAGTGGGTAATGCATTGTCAATCAATCGACGCCTGTTACATCCTGTGGAGCATAATTTGCGGACCAACTTTATCCTGGGCTCTCTATTCGAATTCTTCCTTAATGATATTCGATCTTTTCATGTCTGCCTCTAACTCAAATATCAATGTAAACACTAACACATTAGGATTTGGGTAAACTCAGAGTAAATTTTGGTTTACTTCTTCTAGTTATTTCTAGCAAGTTTACAAAATTTTGTTACTAACTGGAAGTACTGCAACAACCTGTTTTAAATATAAACCATGTAAGAACATATTTCCTCACCTTCTTAGAACACAAAACGCTTTATTTGAAATAAATGCTATTTGGTGTTAAATAAATGCTAAATTTCAAAGATCGTGGACTACTTATTTCATAGTAAATTATTAAGTTTATGTAGTAGGCACATAAGATTCTGATAAGAAATGAATGTCAGACGTTCAAACCTCTCCACAAGCATGTTATCTTTTGTCTAGGGAACTATTCAACCAAAATTAATGTTTGATATGGATCAACTAACATTGAATCTCATCGATGATATGTGTCCCAACAGAAATTTAGGATATTGATTTTGTTGTAACACAATAAAGAACAGGAATTCACAATGTCTGCAGCCTATTTGTTGTAGTTTAGAAAAGTATACTGTTTAGTTGTAATAACATAACATTAAGTAAATGTGATAGTTACAGTCCTTATGTCGTCAATTTCCTAGAGATTCACTACCTGTTGTCATACATATTCCCTTCCTCAAGTTATTGTAATCTTAATGTAGACTACTTATTTCGACTTCTGTATACAACTCTCTAAGTTCAGTCTTGATTGCATTTTGTGCTTCGTGTTATTAAATAGTCCAGTATATGATATATGAAAGCTATTGTCTTTAATGAATGACTTGGTGATCTCCCATTCACTGGATTATTTTTTTAGCTCCCTAATTCACAGGAAGTTTTAAGTCACCCCAGCAATGTACTAACCAATCAGTGTCCACCTAATCAGGTCATAATTACAGTTCCATCGATCCTCATAGACACAATGTCAATATTCACCTATTTCGGTCAGCTAGTATCATGCCTACACATCAGCACACTTTTGAAGTTTTATAATAACTTAACATATTATTATTTTTTGGAGAGTAATATCGGAGATAATTGAATTTGTAGGTTGTTTCACCAGGTGATTGACTTCTTTCACGTTTATATCATCAACATACAAACTGCTTCTTTTCACAGGAATAATAATTTAGTATTCAATTGAAATGTATGATGAAGCTTTATTCAATGATTCAAGTTTATGTAGATCAAGTGGATTTTACGAAATTTAAATTATGAGTAGAATGAATTTTAAATCACTTTCGATTTCATTTATCCGAATTTTCTTGTTACATATTTGTGTTATTCTTTATCTTGATTGATTACATTCACTATAAAATGTAAATGTACCTGATGTACCTGCTGAGTTTAAAGGTACATTTATTTTTGTTTTATTCTACTCCTGTCGTTCAGATTCTTCATTCACGTGACACTGTACACGTCTATAGAATATAAATTATCTCTTCTGGTATACATGAATTGTTCCAATTAACAATGAATACATGACCACAATCAATCAGTAACTGATTGATTTATTCTCCCGACTAGATAAATTTAACCATACGTGGTTTATGCTAATTGACATGATGAAAAATGCATTAAAGTTTATATTTCGAGAAAAATCCCTAATAGAAAATGTAAAAGTTTCAAGATGAATGCATACTAATACTCTTTCTTTATTGATTACTTAATACAGTTTTGGTATAGTAGGTATGTGAATAGTAGTGGAATCCAAGAGATGTTCACTCATTCATTCGGTTCTTAACAGCGAAAAATATCTACCATATTCTAGTCTTGATAGTTATACTAACAATCTAACTGAATACTGTTCTTTATGCATTAGACATAAGCAGTATTATTAAATCTAGATAGTCACTAATTTAGGTTTTAACGCTGATCTACAGTTTGATGTCAAAGAACTAAGGAAACTTGATTCTACTTAGCCTGATTGTGTTATTTTAGTCAGTTAACTGTTTGTGGGAATCTGTGTATGCATAAGCAGTATAGTCCCAACAGAAACTTGTGATATTGATTTTGTTGTTACGCGATAAAAAACAGGAATGCAAAATGTCTGCAGTCTATTTCCAGTGATTTAGATGATATTTCACGAAAAATTACATACACTTTTATTGGGCACCAAAAAGTATGTCTGTTTTCTAAAACCTGACAAATAGTGAATATCTGGTCTATACAACAGCGACCAGGTCTAAAACCCATCTGGTTTTCTCGTATTTGTAGATGACAAGTTATAGGTAAACGTCTGATAATTACAGAAGCTAGTATTTTTGACACTATATTAGTCATACTAATTCTTCTATGATTATCGTTGGACGAGTTTGACCCTTTCTTATAAACTGGGACGATTAACAATCGACACCAATCAAATTGAATTATGTTAAATTCCCAAACTTTAGTCAAAATATCAGTCAGCCTAATCGTCAAAGTGGAAACATCATGCTTAAAAACCTTTGATGATAATCCATCTGAACCCGCTGCTCTATCTCGCCTTAGATTAGCTATAGCTGTGTCGACTTCAACAAGAGTTAGGGGGTATAAGTCGACTTTACATTCAGTCTGTCTTAAGATAATGGGAAGTTCTGTGCAGCTAAAGGCCAACTGAACTACTACTTGAAGTGTTCAGCCTATCGTTCTATACGTCTAAACTGAGAGCATATAATAATTGCCATCTCATCCGGAGATTGTCTCACTAATGTTTGATGTTTCGTCATGCGTGAGATTGTGCATATCCAGGCGGGACAGTGTGGTTATCAGATCGGTGCTAAGTTTTTAGAAGTCATTTCGGATGAGCATGGCATTGAATTAATTGGGATATACCACGGTGACTCTGATTTACAACTTGAACGCATCAATGTTTGTTATAATGAAGCGTCGGGTGGGAAATACATCGCAAGAGCCATCCTGGTTAACTTAGAGCCGGGTACAATGGATAGTATTCGTGCAAGATCTTTCGGGCAACTTTTCCGTTCTGACAATTTCGTCTTCGTTCAAAGTCGGGCTGGAAACAATTGGGCTAAATGTCATTACACCGAAGGTGCTGAACTTGTGGACTCTATTCTAGATGTTGTGAGGAAGAAGTGGAGTCTTGTGACTGTCTTCAAGGATTCCAACTGACTCATTCACTTGGTGGTGTTATAGGCTCTAGGATCGAGACACTATTGATTTCAAAAATTCTTGAGGAATACGCCGATTAGATTATGAATACGTTTTTAGTAGTTCCTTCACCAAAAGTATCTGACACAGTCATTAAGCCTTACAACGCGACGTTATCTATCCACCAGTTGGTTGAAAACACTGACGAAATCTACTACATTGATAATTAAATGCTTTATGGTATCTGCCTTTTTCTAGTTACATTTGCATCTATTAATTAGGTACATGTTACCTTGATTCGATGAGAAAGTAAGTAAAAAAAGTAAACATTTAAAAAAATTACCACAAAAGGAAATGTGGAGTAAAATTTTAAGAAAAAAATCAGATAAAAACATGAGATAAGAGAAGAAAAACATGTGGTTTTAAGAGAAAAGTATTAACTTCTATTAGTTGTTTTCTCTAGTTATAAGGATTATTTTGTTATATCTGAATAGAGATGGCCGATATTATCGATTCACTTATCTACAGCGCCATATCCTACAGCTAGCACCCAGCCTTGCCTTAATCTATTGCTCAGGTACAATAATCTAAGTGATTTATCAAGAAGCCAACTAGTCACTCACATGCATGTATTACAACAACAATAAGCCAATAATATACAAGATAAGATCTAGCCTTTGACTCAAATGTCTGTCTCAATATATTAACCCATCACATATCTTCTTCCAGATAATGTCATTATTAACTAATTTGATAAATAAATAAAATCGAATAACAAATATGTTAAATATATTAATGTAGATAAATTTGATAGACAATTATTGATATTCATGAAAAAATGTAGAAATGTTTCGTTCTAGTATGAGACTCTTCAGTAGTGCTTATCGAGTTACTAATAACAGGTTACGAAAACAAATATTTAACGCAAAGACTAATAAATTGGCATCAAAAAGTCAATATTTCTAATTTCAGTACATTCATCCATTGTTTCTTAGCAAATAACTGTTAAATGGAATGATATCGCTAAACTTTAATGATCATATTTTCTCATCAGACCTGTGTAACAACTTTTAAAACTTAGTTCTATTACAATTCATGTTAATATAAGAGATGCTAACTGTTTGACGCTAATTTAATAATGATAATGGTTAAGTGTTTTTCAATCTACCTATTCGTATTAAACTCATTAGTGTACATTACTACTGAAGAGATATTTACTGGTGATTAGGATTTTAGTGACATCCAACCGAGATCAATCTATGATGAATACATACTAGAAAAACTCATTAAAGAACAATATTATCCTTGATAATGATCATCATCAAGCTATACTCCTGTAAATAGTAATATTAACCTGTATACATGAAAAATAGTAAGTCAATTAATGCAATTTCGGTCAGTCAATGATAATAATCAAGTGAATTATATAAAGAAAAGATAATCATAATCAGTGAAATAAGTAAATTGATAGTTCAATAATATAAGTACTAATAGGCAGAAAACTAACAAAGTAAGTATGGGTACATATTTCAACACTGCAAGTACGTCAAATAGTGGATTGATTAGATATTAACAATAATAAACAGTAAAAAAACGTAATAGAAATCCAATGACTTACTTATTTACTTACTTACGCCTATTACCCTTCTCAAAGGAGCATAAGCCGGTCATCAGTAACCTCCACTTAACTTTGTCCTGAGTAATCCTTTCCAGCTGCCTCCAGTTATTGTTCATCCTTTTAATGTCTGCTTCCAGCTCTCGACGCAATGTGTTCTTTGGCCTTCCTCTTTTCCGTTTTCCAACAGGGTTCCAAGTTAATGTTTGTCTCGTGATGCAGTTTGAAGATTTCCGAAATGTATGTCCTGATTCCTGATTTCCTCTTCAGCTGGAAGTTGGTTTGTTCTCTTCCAAAGTAGGCTGTTGCTGATGGTTTTCGGCCAACAGACATTCAATATTCTGCGTAGACAGTCGTTTATAAATACCTGTACCTTCCTGAGGATGTTCGCAGTAGTTCTCCACGTTTCAGCTCCATAGAGAACAACGCTAGCCAGATTAAACAAACTTAACCATAATGACTAGTCAGTATGAAAATGTCATTAAACAACATACCAGTATACAAGATATAAAGAGAACATGACCACTCGGAATATGATTAACTGGTACAATTAGTAGAATGATTATTTATTAGCTAAGAAGGAGATGTAAGGTTACTAGTTTGTTTAAAATAATTGCTAGGATTGTTTGCTCATACCCCCAAAACAACTTCTTTTCATATAATAACTCTAAAGGCTTTAGATTTATCTATTAAATAGTTTCTATCCATCAAGTGTAAAAGTATACAGCTGAGTATTGATCCATACTGGTTCTTCACAAGCCACAAAAAGGGTGATTATTAACTCTTTGGTTCAGCTATCTAGTTGTATTCCTAAAATTGGTTTTCTGGACAACAGCAGTTGAATTTGAAAATACACATCGGTATGATAAAAGTATATTTGAGGGACTGTTATTGTTTAACCGAAAAATGAATACGAAATTCTAGCTTTATAAAAAATTTATTTATACTACTGTAATCAACCTATCTTGTAGGATGTTATGAGTCGTAACCCCAGTAAACTACATTTTTATGAAGAGAGGTTCCTTACTGACTAGTTGGCATCCTCATCTTCCTGTTCCGTGTACGCATATGACTTTACCGTAAACTCTATAGGTAGCATATTTCAATCAACACACTACGTATATAAACTCAAATTCATTTATCGAAATATTAAATGAATACATCATTTGAAGAATATTCTAAGAAAAATTTCCAGATTGACTACTTTTAAATTCTTTCAGTTTTTTTAATTTATCCAGGATGTTTTTATTGAATTCATATAGGAAATTTGTATGATAAATCTATTCATTCCTTCTACTCTGCCTGTGAAATAAACATTTGGAACTTACCGTATTATGAAATGGAACAGAGGTATATGAATAATCGAATTCTGTGTCAACTGAAGTCAATGAGTAATGTTGCTTTATGAATATCTAGATTCCCATATCCAGGAGTTTCTAACAATCACGAAGACTTGATTAGAAGGATTCCATTAAAAACAAGTATTGACTACTTAAACATAACAATAACTTGTATTGTATTAATAATCAATGCAGTTATCATAAGAAAGGTCAGCTGCGACCTGAATAGCTCCATCGAAACCTCCTAGGCTAAGCACATGATTATCACTTACTAACGTATCTTGTAAAGGGCTTGGTAATACAGGACGAAACAGGATATTCGACACAGTGAAAATAGTTGGTAAAAGATTATATCCTTAATGACAATTGTTTTGTTGATATATTCACATGATCTCTATAACATGCTTATATTCCATACTTAATCATTTTCAAGCTAAACAATTTTATTCGTCTTATGAGGTCAATGTCATACGTTCCCGCATCTGTAAGACGACAATGAAACTTAGGAATAACAAATGTTCGAGGCTACGTTATTACAAACTATGTATTTATCAAACATTTGCCATCATGAGATTTTCTTATTCTCATTTGACGCTAAACAGGTAGGTCAGATAAGGGTAAGACTGCCAACACTGCAAGTGTCACACTAGTAAGGCCTCAGTCTGAACTAGCGGCAAATAATAACTGGTACTATATCCCTAATGCAATGTAAAGACTAAATAATTATGAATGTTGCATATATACTCTACAGGTTATGAATATACTTTAAATAAAACTTCATGGAATGTAAAATTATATTGAAGTTTCAATACGGAACAATAGAGCCTTACACAAATTTTTGTACTTTATAGGTGTTACAACGTGTCAACAACAAAACACATTATCTGTATAAACAAAAAAACCGGGGAATTACATCGATTAAAGAACAAGTTTGTTTAAAATATCTGTTGACATCAGAAGTTGTAATCACAAAGAAACTAAATAAATGTATACATAAAATGTTCATTGTTACAACAGAATGGTTAGTTAGGGATCACAACTTTAGTGATATGCATGTATGTTATCAGGATGTGTATATTATCAATAATGTATTTACTTAATATTTGATTAATAAGATAATTGTGCTTCTTAGATAGCAAATATTCATGACATCATTAAGGCATATCATGTTGTTATCAATTGATAACTTATTGTAACTTTACTTTTGAGCTTATCACACACATCTACTAATTTCGTCTATTTATTTATGTAATGATCAATCATGTGACACATTGAAATAATTGTTCTAACGCACAAAATAACTCACTATTTAAAAGAAAACTACTCGTCTCTATCCAAGAATCCTTAGTCAAGCATTTAGTATGTCAAAGTAATCCGGTTACCCATCGTTGGTAGTAATTTTCTGGACATTTTATCGGTATACGGTCATATCATCTCAATTAAGCACGATCACCCTCAACTGTCTAACCATCCACGATCGATTCGTTTATATGCTGCACTTCATATACCGTTAAAATGTAAGAGCTAGACATTTCCTAAAAGAAACACCAATAACTTCGCTACAACTCACTGTGAAACGAAAGCTCTGCAATACTCAGATGCTGAATCTTATTAACTTGTTGTACTCTTTTCGCCATAATTTCTTTATTACAAATTGTAAACTCGAAGAATTTTCATATATTGTCCTTTGTTTACAGCAGTCTCCCAACTGAATATATATAATAACTGAACATGTACACTCATTTTATTTTCATATAACTCAAGATTTCAGAACATTTAACCAAAACTCGTAGGAGTAATTTTCAAGATCTAGTCATTTATCAAGGTTTCGGTAGTTACATGAAGAAAAGATTAAATAAGATATATACTACTTACAAAGTAATCAGTAATGTAAATAGATTATGATAATAATCAACTCGAAAGATGTTCTTAATAATTGAGGTGGGCATTCTACCATTGAATGCCAATACAGTAGTGTGGAGGTTTAGGCATTCGTTGACATGAAGCCATTGCAGTGCGATCTAGGGTGCATATTGCTAATGTATCACATACTAGGAACGAAACAGCTATTGAGTGCTCGTTAATTTTGATGAGTACCCTACCGAAAAATGATATACGTTAATATACTTCATCCCATACCATCTTATACATATATATATATATATATTCAAAGTAAGCAAGAGGTGGCCCAATTCATGAATGCTTACTTAATAAACTGATATGATACGTTATCCTACTACTATTTCTGGTAGCAGAGTAGTACTAGTAGTAGTAATAATGCAAAAAAAAATTGCAGTATACAGTAAATAAAACTTGTTTACTTCAAAAATCAATTGAACTTTTGTCAAAAATAAAGTTACAATATATTGTGTATAAAAAGAAGCATATCAACAAGGTTTCTATGCAAAGAACAAAACAAATGTGTGAATAAATAAAAAAAGAAAGTAGAATATACGAGTATAACAAAGTGACATAACAAGAACATAATAAAACAATAAAATAAATAAATAAACAAAAAGAAGAACAGAATATAGAAAAAAATCGTGGTATCCATGGAAACAATGATTTTCATTGAGTTTAACATCATCAATTGACTTATAGTATAATTGTGATTTTCTTTTAATACCTTTCCAAGAAAAAAAAACACCATCAATTATGATAAATTCTTATTTAACTAAAGTGTTGTTTACAAAGACAGTAAGTACATAAACAAACAAATTGTCTAATTCAAAAGAAGTTAAAAATTGAAAGTGTACAAATAAAAAGGTTCTTTTTCGAAAAAATCCGGAAAAAACAAAATTTATGATCGATGAAAAGTATTTACGATATAATGAAAAGAGAAACAAAAAAGAGATTTGTACAAATAAGAAAAAGAAAAACACAAAACTATATACGATATGAAAGACATGAAAGTACAATTTGATAAAATATTCACGTAGATGAGGGACAGGAAGGGAGTGGAGGTGAAATAGGAGAAAATTGTAATATCACATTACAATTAGAATAAATAGTTGTTTGTATTCATTTCAAGGTATTGAAGATAATTCATGCAATTGATTTTGTATTTCTATACTGGAATCTAAACAATCTTTACGTATTTGTTTAGTGATTGATTCAACCTAGATTAGTGTTGTTTAGAGTAGATAAGAGAATGAATATACAACAATCAGTACAGTATAAACAATTACATGAAAGTAGAAATGTAAATTATGTACAAATGAAATATAGATAACTCAAAAGCTGAAAACAATCATAATTTATTCATTAGTGGATACAAATGACTATAATATTGGTGCCATATCACTCAGCAAAGCTGAAAATCAAGGTGAACGATAGTTATTAGCAATAATGCAGAAAGTTAGGGAGCGAAGATATGATTCGAAAAGTATAATTCAGTGAGATAAATTTGAGAGGAGAAAGATAGAGAATTCAGAAGGTTAGATTTTGAGAGAACACAAAGAGTGGATGCACCTGCGCCATTGCGAACGATTCTGAGCCACGTCGTTCAAGGTCTCTAACCATTGGTGACTTTCGTCTCGCGGACCCCAATCACGCAGCCTACATCTACCAACATGACTTAGTCCACTTGTCAGTGACTTCATCGATTTCTGCCATGTTTTGGTTTGGCCGCCTCTAGCTTTCTTCCAACCTATTCCTACGCCGCAAAACATAGGTCGTCGAGGCAGTCGGTAGTTAGACATGCGTAACACATGTCCCAACCACCTCAACTGATGAAGTTTCAATACCTCATCTATTGATTTGCCTTCCTTTCCTAGAACCCGCTTCCTAACGACAGCATTGCTCACTCGGTTGTCGCACAATACTCGAGCAATGCTTCGGAGACACCTATGGTCGAAGACCAGTAACCTACAAATGTCCTCTACTCTTAACTACCACGTTTCGCTCCCATATAGGACAGAGCGAACTGCTGCATTGAACAAAGAGTATACTGAACAGCAGTCTATGGTTGTATTGTTCTATGAGGATAGGAAGGTTATGTAAACGATTACTTAATGATCATTCAACCAAAAAGTAAACAATGGTTAGATTTGATATAGAATACAGAATAAATCATAGACCAATGCAGACCTTGGTGTGTAATGCTGAACCATCATTTAAGTATCTTACACTAGCCACTTACCTGTGTATACGTGTGTGAAAAATAAAACACCTCATTTGACCAGTTTAATGTGCAACTCTATTTGTTAACTTAGTCTTCTGAAGATAGTAATGTAAATTCCGCAAAAAGGAATATTTAATGATGCATAAAACAGAATGACAGCATTAGAGCATCTATTCTACAACTTGTAATTGATAATTACTATGAAGAATAGAAATCGAATTATGAATAAGACATAAATTAATATACCTAAAATCAGGTGCACAGGTCTTTTGTGATGCAGAAGCCTTGACGATACAATAGAGCTAAATCTTTAAGTACAAAAACAGTTTATAAATTCATTTTCATTACCACTGTACTAGTTTTCCCCATTCTGTGGTTTCCACCAGGTGTAACTGTAACATACCAATGTTGTAAACCCAAATTTCAAATGAACATATTATGTACGAAGATTTATAGGTTAGACAGAGAATAACTTGCTCAATCAGACATAACGCAGAGATTGGCATATATGTGCAGTTGTCCAAATTTCCAAAAAACATATTAGCGCAACGAGATCAAAACATTAAGGTCATGACAAGCATAAAATTTAACTAGACATCTGTAAAGAAATACTGAATCATGAGCTCAAAAATGTATGTACTTGTGTCAGTGTGACTTTACGCTTGAAACAGTTGGTCGTAATTATCCACCAGACATCAATTCGAAAATTTATATTTACCAAAATGGTTCAGGCCTCGTACACTGATGAGATGCTTTAGTTTAATCGTTCTTAATTTTCTTTCATTTGACTTTTACGTTAGCTAACATTGTATGTCGAGATAGTTGAGAAACGTAATAAATAGCCTAACGATCTCGATGTAAATGCACAGTATAATGAAGAGATTCAGTGAATTGTAAGTTGTCAGTGACAAACTAAATAATTAGTCAATCAGAGACCAACTAGATAATTTGAATCTCGCCAACTGAATATTAGCCCATCTAACAAAAAAATACTGAGAAGTACTAAATTAATGAAGCGAAATTACTGTATTAAACTTACCAAATATTTCGCTATCACTAGGTAAATTCTATGCAAGTTGCAAAGCAATCCTATCAATAATTCTAAGCCTAGTACAGATCCTAAACCTTATTCTTGAAGCTTAACACTAAACCCCATTTAGAAATAAAATCTTATTTATCTCTGTATAAACTTTAGAGAAAGCGTATGTTGTAAACTGAGCTATGTGTAAACAGACAATTCGTTATTACTCTCATTTTCAAACAGTCGAACATTTAGAGAACTTCAGTAAATTCTTAAAGCATGTAAGATCTTTTAGATCATTAATATCAGTATAGTTTTTCACTGATAGCATAATCATTTACTAAAACACTTCTTTGATTGATTAAACCGCCAATAAGAATATATGCTGCTGAGTGGCTCATTGATTCATTCAAATTACTTAGATTGATCATGATTAACTACAGTGACAATTCATGGTGAATAAATTAAAAATGATTCAACCTTATGCTTAAATAGAATCTTTATCAATATTTCAATTGGTAAATAATCACAACTACATTAACCTATTTATTTAGTACACAAAGTCTAATATCAATGATCATCCATTTTCATAGCAACTATTCCTTAGATATACTCATTTGTTTAATCAGGAGATAAAAATCAATTTTGTATCACTCAATACATATTACTTTCTAGGATATTTTTCTCTTAATCATATCCCAAAAGAAAATAAATAGATAGAAAAGAAAAAGAACTTGAAGAAGAAGAAGGAGAAGAGGAAAACGAAGTATTCATCTACTTACAATATTATGAAACATTATTGCATCATCATTATCATTTTCATATTCTTCAATTTTATCTAAATTTTCTAAAACTCTTAAAGTAAGTGAATCGTAATTCGCTCGAACAATATCTAAAACCTATCAAAGAAAAGAAAAAAAGGAAGATGATTATAAACAATAGAATTGATAAATGAATGTGCAATATGTCGATATACAATATAAGTAGTATTCTATATTGGTTTACTAGATATTCATTTGTGGGTAATAATAACTTCTTTCTATCATTAAACTTAAAGTAACAATAAATGAATGGTAAGACAAAAACAGAGTAGTGATTAATCAATCAATCAATTAGTTCAAAGTATTGGTCTCTAAGTCAAGAGAGGTACAAATAAAATAAGAATTTTGACTAATGAATCGTATGTGGTTACAGTAAATTATCCAATGTTAGGATGTCTAGTTAACTGAAATACTATTGATTATTTTTGTTATTCTTTCACAACTAATGTCTTTATTAATGACAGTAGTCTCTTCGATATCGAATCAAAGAAATTATATTACGCATATTACATATATACCCGATGCACAAATGTGACTGTCTGGACAAAGTAACCTAGGGCTGAATACGGTGGTGTTTTGCACGAACGCGACCTGAATTTGAATCCTAGTGTGTACATCAACAATTGGATACAGGTACATACAGCCAATGAGTCCTAAATAAGACGAAACGCGTGTTCTGCATTTTAAATGCCAGTCACAATCCAACCTAAACGTAACTTGTGAACTATGGCTATATCGAAGCAATCTGCTCAGGATGCAACAGAAGTTGACCAGTTTCAGTCCATGATTAATCAACGGAAATATACAAGTTCAACCTACTTTTAGTATTTCGTGTTTTCGATTTAAAAAAATAATTATTTACATTGTCGAAATTCTAATAGACTAAAATTGAATGAAGGAAATAGCTCATGATCAATTGAAGTCACATAAATTTATTATTGTATTGTATTCTTAACAAATGAACTCAAGTTGTATCCTAATAACAATATTGTCAAATGATAGATTTATAGTATGAACATTGGTTTAAACGAATCTAAATTGTGATAAACTTAATTTGATGTGTATGAATATTCTACGTGAAGTCCTGGACATTACGCATTATCCAATAAAGCTCAATAGAAAAAAGCACGAAGATGACTAGTCTAAGATACAGTACTGTAATATGACTAACATATAATGAATCATCACGATTCCAAATAGTACTTGAGGTTCTTTCTAGGGGCTTATAGTAGTACTTATAGTAGTACTACCTTGAAGGTCAAACCTGACTATAATTAACTACTTATTTAAATACATAAGACATGTTACAAATAGGGACTGAAATGTATGCCCCAAGGGATTAGAAACATAAAGTTGTACAGAAATGCAAGAGGGAAGGCGATGAGAAAGATAAACTTTAATAAGAGAACAAAAAAATTAATTAGTAAATGTAAGACTTTCAGCTATATCTGACAACGCTTCAAACCGCTGAGTTGCATAGTGTCTATGACATTGTCATGATGGTCTGACAGAGATCAGTTGTATACAGCTTGAATTATCACTAATAGGCCAAAATACACATGGCCAAACCTCAGTATTACCAACATAATATTACCACTGAATATTAAAAACCGTGCAGAGAAAAAGGTGGCCAAACACAGAGAGTCGCTGAACATATTCAGCTCGGAAACCAGGTTACACAAGTATGCGGCAAAACTACGATCCATCGAGGACTTAGACTTCATAAATTGGACAGATCACAACAAGTCAAAAAGGAAAGAACAACTTGGTTGAAATTGCTTTAAGAATAGAACAGCAGAACTGATCCTCGTCATTTGTGATACATTTGGATAATGATAATTAAAATACGAGCAGTATGGTTCGAATCTACGATCTAATATAATAAATCAGAATATGATAACCAACTAAGTATTTCACAATTGTGCAACATATTGCAAACTGAGTCAAATTTATTAAATTAGCTAATCAATCCGACATAACTATGAAGTTACGCAACTAACTTAGAAAATTGAACTTAAACTTGAATATTGAAAAATGTGTAATAAAATCCTTATATCCTTAATATGATTTATGTAGTTGAATTCATGTTTACCACGATAATGATAAGTAAGAATGTTTATCAAGCAAAGGTTTCAAGTGGGAAGGACTGTGATAATAAAATAACTACATATACGATACTAGATAGTCAAGAAATATAAAACACCCCTCGTACAGTGGAATGATAGAGAAATGAACCAATTGCCAAAATATATCATTTTCTAAAATCTCCAGTTAAAGAATATGAATATATATTAATATCTTCCTACTATTCTTGGTTATTGGCTAAATTACATCAATTCCCGCTGCTATAGTTGTATATGAACTCAGTAGTTCAATAAAAGAGGCGTTGACTTTTGAGACGAAAGGATGAATTTCGAGTCTTAGAAAGAAGATCAATGTCTATGGAAGTATATTCAGTAGATAAGATGAAACATGAATCTCAGATTCCCCTCGCCACTTTTCTAACTCCATTAACTACGACATTCAATAGAATGTCAAAAGAATCTTAAATTAAGTCACTAGTAAGCTGATTAATGTAGTAGAATTGAAGAGTCTCATACTAGGATGACACGACTGTCCAACGCTCCCTGATTTTCAATACTAATCAACTGAAATCAATCTATAACGAATATAAACATCAAATTAAAATTGATATCTACAAAACTATCTCAATTTAACAATACTAGAAGTATATCAAAGTTAATCAACTCGAAGAAAGAATAAATGAAACCGTATTTATATATGTATGTGTCTGTTTATTAATCTATTACAGTATATACTGTTACAAATTACACATTCAACAAAATAAATATTTGTTTATATCTACATTCAATTTAATAGATTACATTGAATAGAATGTACAAATAATTGTTAATTTGTATAATTAATGTAGACTAAGCAATATATCTTTGTTACTATGCATATATAATATATATATATATATATATATATATATATATATCACCGATTACTGAAATTCATAATTTAAGTAGTTATACATATAACCATAGCAATAGTATTAAATTGAATGCTCAAATTAAAAGACAATATTAGTTACTTAAAATAGATCAATACTTTAAAATATAACTACTAAGAATTTTACAAAATTAATTACATAACATTAGAATGGTAACAACTATTTCATATCAATATAATAAATTGATGACAAGAAGTGAATGAGTTAGTAATTCAGATTATTTTAAGTTATTAATAAACCTATTACATGTTGAGTTATAAACAACATATTTAATTGTGTTCAATTCATCACTAATAGATGAGTATTACATATAACTGAGTAAATTTTACTAAAGATTTTAGTTTCAAGTGTTTGAAGTCCATTCCTATCTGTTCTGTGATAAGCAAACCATTTATAGAATTTCTAGATATTGTAGTTGTATGTAGACAAAGCCGAAGAATGTAGTTTCCTTAGTGGATCATTCCCAAAGCCTACAATATTAACATCAATCTACAAGGTAGTAGAACATCGTCAGGAGATGTAATCATATAGTAGCCAGTGACCAAAGTTAGTTCATACACCTTTCGTTGACTTAGAATCATGTAGCTCATGTGCATCATTGGTTTGGAATTAGCATTTTCCTAGGTAAACTTCCCCATCTCTACTTACCAGGTTTAAACGATAAACATAATACACTGAAATAATAAAGAGACCCAGTACATCCCAATTTTCAGTGACTATCCACATAAGAATAGCCCATGATATAAAACGATGAAATAGATTAACAATAAGTAAAAACTACATTTAAGTTGGATTTTGACTGGCAAGTGGAATCCAGGACGCGCGTTTCGTCCTATTTGGGACTCGTCGGCTGGATGTACCTGCATCCCAATGTTGATGTTCACACTTAAATATAACTTGTGTAATACCGCTATATAGAGGCAATCCGCTCAGGATGCACATATGGCAACAGAGGCTGACCAGTTTCAGTCCATTACAAATCAACGGGAAGATACAAGCCTATTCTGAATTAAATAAGTAAGAACATTAGAAAAAAGTAACTTCCTTTCTATTACGAGTAGTGTATTCGAGTGACAACTATTGAGTATTGAGGTGTTACCGAAATACTCTAATCTAATAATGAACATTATATAGTAAGTCATAAAGTATTCAGCAAAATTTCATTTTTGACGATTTTGTATGATATAACATGAGACTTACTTGATTCTCTGTAAGAGAAGTTACATTATTTAATGTTGAGAATGCAGCAATTTTCGCATTGAAATGATTAACAATCGATCTGAAGGGAAATTAAACATACAGATATATTTAAGGTAAAATAAACATGAAGAAACAGAATATTTTCTCAACAGTTAACAACAAATAAACAGGTTTGTAACTTACCGTAGAGTACCTAACTGAAGCACAATTCTTGATGCAGCGTCTTTAATTTCAACGGTAGAACTAGTTGAATGCTGAAGACCTATGAATAATAACAAAAGAACCAATGAGTCAAGTTACACAAAATGACTTAATTTATGGTTCAATCCTTGGCTAAGATGGCATAATACTCCGTAATCAATCAATATGAATATCTACCAGTCGCAATCCCAAACTGAGTGACGAACGTAAAAATCCTACATGTAGCATCAGCTCCATCAGGATTACAGAAGCGCCATACTAACAAGTTACAAATTAATCTAAAACTTAGTGATATCCCCCCCCCGCCAGATACTTAAACCAAAATAAATGTGGCATGACTCAAACCCGTGGCGCAATGTATAAAAATATAACATTTTGCTTACTAAATTACCGTAACACAAAGAATCCCAATGGTATTCGCATAGAAACATGAATTAAATCAAAGATACATATCATACTACAGTGTAATTTATAAGATTATTCTTAAGTATAGAAGACTACTAGCTTCATACTGATGAAATTCAAGTTCCTAACGGTAGCAACACACATTCATCGATAGTGTCATAATAATGAGTAATTATAACAAGGAAAATAGATACTTACAATATTCATAAATATTATCAACAAGTAGATGCATACGTATTAGCTCATAGTATAAATTATCATAAATATCCGGTGATTGAAGAAACTTATCTCCATGTAGAATGAAAAAGTTGAATATTTGAAGTGACTAAATTATAAAACAAAAGAAGAATATTACAACAAAAAAAGAGTGAATGAACAATAATCAAGCATTGATTATTTAACTAAGTGCATGTGGCTTACGTAATAGGTCCATGTTTTTATCCTTGAACCAAACACATGACCGGTTGTTATTTTAATTACTACCGACTTCGTTATCGATTTTATAATGTTCTTCAGAAGCATCGACAATCTCAATGTGATATGTATAATCCTGTAAACGCTTCTTATTTTCTGTACATTCAACTAATCATCGGCGTAAAGCATCTTACATACTTTTAATCTTCTATAATTTGAATGTACTTGTATCCAGATGTTGATGTTATTAAAGACTGAAATTAATCATTTCCAGTTGTCATATGTACATCATGATCAAACTAAATCAATATAATCTCAATTCAGAAGTATGATTAAAGTCAGATTGGGTGACAAGTGGAATTCAACATCAATAGGAAGATACAAACACTTGAAATTAATCATATCAGGATAATCTTTGAAAAATAATCCATTCCTCAACACTTTATTTACTACTTATTACAATCCATATGAATGTGATATATTTAAAATTAGTTAACTTGTAAAATTTCACTCGAAAAAAGATTGAATCTAAATTACTAAGCAGTCATACAATGAAACATAGATATCAGTAATTTAAAATACCAAATAAGACAACCAATGAGACAAACATGACAACATATATGACACATATAAAGACACTGATTTATGAGACTCAAGACTGTGTAGTTCAATGTTGCGAGACAACAGATTAATTCAAATAAAATATTCTTATTACATACTATTGATACACTATACTATCTGATACATATTGATATATAAGAAGGCAGCTAAACATGCATTGAACTTTGTGTCATAAACTGATTAATGCTGTTTAAAATTATTGAATAGTAGACTACGAACCCATTGATAAGCATATAAGATGTACACTTTAATGTGATAATTGACTTAACAGTCAACTATCATTTACCAAGAAAATAGTAATTTCATATTTGTTAACAAACGTGGATAATTATTTGGTCTTAGTAGATAAGCTCTGAAATGAGTAAACGGAACCATTTTAAGAAACGTTTCAAGAATAGAAAGGTAGAGTTTAGTGTCTAACAGATTATTTCTTAGTAGATGGTTTAAAGATAGCAGTGGAAACCAGGAAACCCACTTCATCACAGTATTAACGTTCAGATTCAGATTTGAACTTATTGCAGCTATCACATGGAACTTCCAATACGCTTTCCTCTCGGCTAATGAGTTCATATAGTCGCTAATTTGTACAACGGGCACAAAGTGTAATAAAAATACTTACGATAATATTAGGAAGATTGAGGCGATCCGCTGGCTGCTGTATAGCTTAAGGATTACATTAAGAGATTCTTGAACTATCCGCAGTAAACAATAATTAAATAAATCAGAGATATCCATAAAACCTATTCCAGCCAACCAATAAGTGTAATATCTATGTACAATATAAAAATTATTAAGTAAAACTAATATTATAGTGCTAAACGTATTAAATACTAGGTTCCTGCTAAAAATTAGAAAAAAGAAACAGTATGCAACACACGAACCGATCCTAATTTTAAAACAAAAACCCTAAACCTATCCTTAATGATAACAATAGTTTAACCATAACATAAACCCTAAAACTCCAACGAAGAATTTAAAGAGGCCTATACGAATATCTGTATTATAACAGTATGCTTTAGAATACGGATGGCATATAGAGGAGTATAAATGTCACTGTTTGTTTTAACTTACAGGTACAAAAATCATGTTACATGTATGAATCCTTCTTGACACTGAGTCGTAATCAATGCTAGCATCACGAATTGATCTGAACCAGACAATGATTGATCACCTGGAAACACTGGACAGCTGTCTCATCTTAGTACAGAATTCTTTAGCAGCGCGTACCCACGACACTGTCGGGGATCGAACCCAGGACCATCCGGCTCAGCGACAAGCGCCTTACCAATAGACCACTGAGTCGGCTCTTAACGGGTGATATTTATAATTCAGTCAATTCGTGATACGTTTGCGCAACCTCATCTATTGTCATCGGTGGGTAACTGCCTCACACCCGACACGATTGGACTCCACTGGTCACGTCTTCACACTAGAACTCCAGGAATTACCTCAAGGAGCTAGTCACTAGTGAGCTGATATTTAGTTACAATTAAAGGGGTTGTTGTGGTGACCAAGTGATCAATGGTTGTCTGATTCAGATCAATTCGTGATATCAGCATTAACAAATTAACTATCTCTACAACAACCCCCTTGATTAAATGATCATTTATAGTTACTGTTTTCTGATTGGCTAAAATCGAATAAAACACTATGACACTGATTAGCTTATACGTAGACTTAGATTTTCAAGATCTATGCTAATTAACTAAAATGATTACTGATAGCGGGCAATTTTATGAATGTAATACACTTTACGTAAATTTAACAGAAAATTAATCAATGAAATTAGATAGCATACCTTTTCCATTAGTTTCAAAGCATCAATTAATTGCAAATTAGTACAATCCAAGTTGAGGACAAATTTTAGTAAAGTAAAAATAACTAGTGAAATAATAAATAAAGACAGAGAGAAGAAATTGAATATTCAATTTATTATTGGTTATACTTATTGACATACATTATTTATGAGTATGAGTAGATGACCTATTTCTATTTGTATCATTTGATATTTAAAAGCTTTTAATGGTACTAGATCCATTGAGTTAGATATTTTAATTGTAGTACTTTCATTGTCATTCTAGAGAATATCATCAGCACATACTTCATACAGAAGTTAGCTATTTAGTTCGGCTGATAAATGTTCAAGAACTGTGTTTCGATTTAATAATTGTTTATGATTGGTTGTCATCATTTATTCTTATATTCATGTTAACTGTTAAGTGTATAGTCCACTTCCAAAGGAAATAGGCACTGGGGATAGTGTCGTGGACGACAACCATCTAACTCGAAGAATATAACATTAACAAATATATCCACCATTTGAGATGTAAATCACTCTCTTTAATTTTACAATGAAAGACAATCCAGAAGATTTGAGGAGTGTCTTAATGCCCAGAATACTGGACTATTAGGAGTTGATTTCTCCATACAAATTATGCTCAATATATTTTGGTCTGAGTAGTATTTATATTATTAATAGACCTCACACACAACAAACTAATTTTTAATTCACATTGTCGTAAATAAAGGTTACTAACATAAATTTAAAGATGTGTATAGTAGGTGATTACATCACTATGTGTATCACTAATTATACAGATGCTGGTAGTTGGAATAACAAATTGTCAACATGGGTATGGAGCATCTAGCTATTGTTGTAAAAGAGAGAAACTTGGTAATAATTTGTGGTCATTCAAAATAAATGTAAACTACAATTCATTTGAATACGTTGTAAGAACACAAAGTTGTAAGTTATACTTTAAAAATTGTAGTTAGTAGTACCGTGATATGGCTAATTTACCAAGTATAGATTTATTTATTCAGCTTTGAGTAATATTTGAAGTGTGGGGGCTAGTGACACTAAATCAAGGAGGACGGCAGAGGAGCTCAAACCGGAGACCTAGTGGTTGAAATTCTACAGCTTTAACCAGTGAGTCACTGTTCTATTAAGTCCCATAATTCATTCTATCATACAGAATACAACAAACAATGAATTAACTACTTCAATCCAAGGTTATTAAGCATTAAAAAGTGTAAGAAAGCGAAGTGCATTTACTTAACAAGTACAGATTCGTGTACTGAGACATTGGCTTACACCGCGTGTGAGGTTCAATGATACTGCTTGGTTGCTATAAACGGATTATAGAAAGTATTGTTTGAACCATGTACTTATTGGCTGAAAATCGAACGCCTTAGCTACTAAGCAATAACTTAAAATGAAAGTATGAAGGTCGCATATTTACAAAATATTGATTGTTAATATTATATAGTAAAGCTGAATAAAGCGTGTTATAGGTAATTCCGGAAAACATTATGCTAAAGTAACTTCATTCACTGATCGTTATGGTAAACTTATTAGTGATATCAACAGTTAATTTTATAAGTGAAAAATATGAGTTTCAGAAAAGTAGAAGCTAAGCTGCTGACACGCTAACAAGGTCGAAGTGACATATTTTCATTCGAAAAAACGACCTTTAATCTACAACGGATGGGATTATAACACATTCTAGCACAGAATAGTAGTGACAATACATTTTTACTACATTATGCAACAAATTAAGCCACTGTACAAACTACTTAAAAAAATCATATCTTTTCCAAGAAACGAATGATGCACAAAACAAGAACAGTAATTCAATGAATTCCAGATATATAGTCAATGTAAAAAGGCCCGTACAAGCTTGCGTGGATTAAAGTTGCTATAACACATCACTGGGACAATATGACGTCAACGGGAAAGATGACAAAAGAAGTCGAAAGAATCGTAGTGATAATTATCATTAAAATTGACAAACATCAAGAGTATAGTTCAAGAAAATGGCATAAAATGTTTTTTTTTAATGAAAGAATATTGAAACGGAACATCTAGAGAAAGATAAAGTGAATGAATATGCACACTCGTGTTCCCCTCCCCCAAACAATTGATCATGATCATGAGTAACCCAATCAGGTAGTCATTATCTACTCTAAGATCTCGGGTTACCACGTAATGCCTTCACATATTGGTTTTGTCATTGAAAGCTTACTTTCAGTTTAATTCTACTTCAGCCAATCTTACACATCAAAGTAGGCTGTAAATACTTGGTTATACACAAAATATTTCTCAGCCGATTCAGTCGATGATGGTTTACAATCAAACTTTGTTGGTATGTATTCTAGTATCTCTTTTTGAGGAGTTACTGGTAGTCAGCAAAAAAATATTCCCACATAGTCCAGACACTGTTGAGTGACGTAGACTAGTGGCCATATTCTTGCTCGATCGATAAAAATTGATCAGTATGAAAAAAGGACTAAATAAACATAACATCACTAATCACTATTCAATAATTAATCAATATTATTATTGTACAAAATCGATTGAGGACAATAACAATTTTCAACAATAACAAATTCTTACCTGTCCATAATGATTTCCAGTCGAATTCTAGACGAATTTTATGCGCTTTCTGATAGCACAGTAAATTGTGACATATGAGTAAACAAAGTCTATCCACCGAAAGCGACAATTGAAATGAACAGGATGTTTAGTGCATTTTAAGAAAAAGGATGAAAATATTTTTTATGAAGCATGGATTAATGACGCTTACACATAGTATGTATTAATAAACGCCATAGTATATTATTTTACAGACTAACATTGAATACATTTGTATATTTAAGATGAAGTGGTCTACTAGAGATCAGTATTCTTTTAATTACTTGTCTGCACATATCAATGATTAATGACAGTCGGGAACCACTAAGAACCAAGGAGCATAAACACAAACAGTAAATCAAAACTAACTGTCATGTTGGGTGATTAAAGAGGAATGACTAACTTTCAAAATGGTGTCTTAGAAGACTATTTCAGTTGTCTATAGTAAATGACTTATTTCTATTATTATCATGTCCCTTATACCCTATTCTCTACTAAGCATAGTTACTGTTAGCATAATATCTCTTATTTATGAACTACAGTTAATTGGTTGTGCACACGTTACCTCTATTCACTACCACTATGACCCACGTGTTCCATTACTGTTAAATTCGTAATCGGTTGCATGGTCTGGTTTTGTGCATATATAAGAAAATGCCTGAAACATAATATGATCCTGTCTGGGTGTCAGCTCAGTTGTCTTATCTTCTTCACTTCGGTCTTGGAGGGACTAGCAATTACAGGGCAGGAGTGTGGGCGTATACTGATTAGTCATACTCTCCCATCATTATAACAGCCTTGACTTGACAACACTAACCTCCAAAAAGCCACTTAGAATTAGCTTCAATAAACAAACTACTTGTGATCTACATCAAAGGTCTCTCGAAGTTTCAGTGAGAAGTCGTGACTAATCTAATTCAGATATTCAAGGAGTGAGATAGTTACCATAAATGGCATTGAATGATAGTCGTGAGATATCACAAAGTGGATTAAAAGAGAATTTTATTGTTGGACTTCGGCCACGATGCGCTGATGGCTAGACATTCACTACGATGTTTGGAAGTTGAGGATTTAATTCATCATGAGGTTAACGATGTGCATTGATGAAAAGGAGGCCCATACTACAAAGAAATATATGTCTATGGCTCAGTAGTTTAATAACAGTAACCAACGTAGATCAATCTGTAATGAAAACAGATAATTTGCTTATTTATCGAGAAACTTAAATACATTTTCACAGGATATTAATTACTCGTTTACTTAACTCATTTACGAAGCATAAATTCATGTGCTTGGCTTCCACACTCACAGTGAAACAGAACAACTTTTCAGTGGTGTCCAGTTTACGTCAGTCTATGAAAAACAAAATATAGTCATATTTGTGTTTAGTTTAATTGAAATGAACACAATTTACACATACCTGTATAAACGATGCGGGAGTTTCTTCATTAAATGTCCATGAGCAAACTCTATCATCAAGTCTAAATGAAAGAAAGAAAACATTATCTACAGAGGGCATATAAATATACTTTTATCAAAGTGGATAACATCAAGATTCGAACCTAAAACTTGAGCGCTGTAATTAATGCATTAAAAAAGATTTATACTAGTTAGCATTCCATTACTGACACCTTCATGCTTAGTAGTAATAAAGTCAGCGCAAAATCATTTAGAGTGCTATTAGTAATATGTGTGGGTGGATACATGTGATTGCCACTTGCTGGTTATTTACACTGTAGGATAATCATTCCTCCCGAGAAACGTGGAAAGGAAACCTGTCCACCTGAGAGTGACTGCAGAGACCAAGGAACGATTTCTTGATACCAATCACAAACAAAGATTTCATAAGTAGTTATACTATAATAGATCTAGACGTTTACACGCTTATCGCCAGCGATGGATGACAGTGGACTAAAATCAGGTATAATACTTCCACAGTCGACACTATCTCCCATAAAAAAAGACAACACTGATATTTATGTTGGTTGTGTAGAAGATACATCATATTACCATCTTTTCAAAGTATACTCAGCAGTACAACTTTGTCCATAGACCTTAACTTGATGCCATTAGTGTTAACACTCTCCAACCAGCAAGCTAGATATGGTTACAATTAACACAACTTAGCAGTAACTTATAAAGAATTAAAAAAATAATTGACCCAAACGTTTATCAGTAGTACATGCACATATGCATATGCAAAATTGACGTTAACTGAAAACAGATATCAAAGAAGCAGAGACAGTAAGTATATAGAATTAAATAACTGACAAGATAGATTACACAATGACTAAAGATATGAAGAGTCTACATAAGTACTAAGAATTGAATTAGTGGAGATTACATAATAAGTAAAAACGGAAACTTTAGGGTGTATCAAACAACAATTAAAATTGAATAGCTAATAATAATAATAATAATTTATTATTAATAATTTTATTTTATAAATACTAATTCAGCAATGCATATTGAAATTGTACTTCTTTCAGTTTAAACGACTGGAGACTGTCAACAAAGTAGCTACTATCGATTAAATATGATTGTGAAAACTTTCAGTTCCAGGTTCTTTGAAATATACTTGGAGATACGAATATGTATATTTCTATCTGTTTTTATTATGCATATGCTTTGGCATGCACTTTTAATTTCTGCTTCTAATCAAATTCTATTGACGTGTTCTCATAACATAACAGTGTAGATGGAGACTCAAGATATGCTCCAACTGTTAAACTCCGTAAGTGTTGAAGAAAAAAAATAAAAGAACGGCTCGTCAAGCAATTGAATAAGAAGCTTAATCTGTAAGGTAGTCATGTCAGTAACCTAAATAGGCACATATTTCATTCGTTCCTGGAGACCATGTAGCCTATTGGTTTAGAATCAGGGTTATACAACTTCCCTAGCTGCATTACCAACATTCGTAAACCCGTTTTAAGCACTTGGAACTTCTCTTTTCATCTTCACACTTTCGTAAAAACACAGCTGCCACGTAAAGGCTTGAACTAGACTTCTTAAGTAAAGGTAATTGATGACATTTTGAAAGGGAGAGAGGACACTCTTCAACCTAAAATAGTCGAAATTAAAGAATGGAAAATACTCAGAAAAAAAACATGTCAACAAAATGGTGAAACACACTTTAGTAACTAACCTAAAATAACCACAGCAATCGGGCGACTTGTAAACGTATTGTAAATTTTTGGGTCAGATTTACGAGAACGCTAAACGGAAATGAAAAAAACAACATAAATGCAGACAAATAAGTCTGTAGAAAAAAGACGTGACATTGTAACGTGACAGTAAGACGTGCATTAATTATTTAAGTAGTTAAATAAAGTACAATTTAAAAACCATGTAATTCATTTACCATGTAGAGATATTTACACATATGACTTTATTAGTGATACTAACAACGTGGGTTAGCTAAGTTGTTAAGATGTTCGATTCACAGTCACTAAGCCGTACATTCAAATCCTGTTCCACCTGCTCAGGTTTTAGCGAATTGGTGTATGTGGCTTGAAATGATGTACACAAATATGAGACAAATTGAATACAAGTCCTAGTTGAGTATTTCGAAAATGTAAACGAATTGAAGTATGAATGTGTAAACTACTGGTTGAAAGATGACCACTTCAACTTCTATAGTCAATAAATTCACATTTAAAAAGTCAACCCAATAACCTTGGGATAAAAACGTCAACCATACTTTCTATTCAAACAACCGTTTGTTACACTGAAAGTGAAGTGTGAACAACAATAAATATAAGCAACGATTTATGAAAATTGTAATACATAGATACACACACACAGAGAGAGAAACAGAACTCACAGATTTATGTATCCTAACTTTAAAACTAGTTTGCATATCATGTAATAAAGAACAAGCCAGTTGATTCTAAATTGAAAATCATGACAAAATAACAAATAAAAAATGTTATCAGAAAAAGATTAACAGAAGACAAAGTAATTAATCTACCAAAGGTATAAACAGTAACACTATCAATTCCCACATTAGATTGTACTATTACAGAATAAACTATTTAATACATCTCCATTGATGTAGATACGACATCTATCATTACTAAATGATTATGATATTGGAGTTATGCCAATTTTTCAGTGTGTTTATGCTTTTTCATACACTGCTTATTAAAGATAGCAGTTGGTTTACACGACTGATGGTATAATAATGTGCTCAATATGATAATTAGTTTATAAATTAGACAGAATTAGTTCTAGAAATATGAAGCTCAGCATATTTCATGTTTTGTAAACTAAAAAAGGTAATAACCTAACAGCCAACCACATGAGTTAGCAACATCTTACATAATAGACCTAATTTACAAAGTTGCACTTCATGCAACTAATTGCTTTTTCTATATCAAAATGAATACCACTACGAAAAGTAATAAGACGTTTGAGAAAAATAGAAAACGTTATCAACAGACCACAATTGAAGGTACGAGGATAATACGTAGATTTTTGAGCTATTCATGAATCGATAGGCTTCAAGCTTGTGTCGATAATTTTCATTAACAAAATCCCTCCTTGTGATGTTCCTCACGTCGCATTAAAACATTGATGCAGTACATATTTAATATGACGATCTTTTAGTATCATTGAGTTATGAATGTTGTTGAAGTTATTCTAATGTATTCAGTCGAGCGCATGTAAATGCTAGTTCAAATGAGTTTTACACGCACGATTCTAGTTTGCACTGTTAATCTAACTCCACCTATTTTAACTTACCAACGTCACTCATTCAACAAGTTCACAACTCATAGGAATTTTATATTTTCATGAATGATCAACAGGAAATAACGATTGACACTTTAATAAATTTTGCGTTTATTTTGGTGTGAAATAATTTGTAAAAGTGTGTGGTTTGGTTATCTAAAACGACAGATGCTTTGCTAGCCAGCTGATTGTTTCGGATATCTATTCATTAAGGGAGCTGCTCAGTAATTCGTGGTTTCTGACCAGTTGTGTCACTCAGTCACAGGCAAATCAGGTGACTGATCGCATATATCTCAGGATTTAAGAAAACATTCTTCTGTTATAACATAACATATTATTAATTAGTTATGTAAAACTTAGAACCTGGCACGTAAGTGCACACTCCATTAGTACAGTAACAGAAGAAGTAGTAATATCAATGGTCTTAAAAGTACTTAAACATAGAGAGTATGGTTCGATAGACAATAAATTCGCGGAAAGAAAGGAATAAAATAATTTTAAGTTTAGGATTTAAGAAAACACACAGAGTGGATGCGCTTGAGCAACTACCACCGATTCTCGGTTGTCACTAAATGTTTTTAACTAACGGTTATGAATATCACAAGGATTTTATACAGATTGCGTCCCACCAGATATCAATGGACTGATGTTATGTTTCGATTTCCCCGTCCTCTAGCTTCTTCTTCATTCTACTCTTATCTTAGTCATCATCACGCATCAAGATAAGTGGTGCTTCAATTAACTAATCAATCAATAATGCCTGGTACACTTCGTGTAGCATGAGCCACCGACCAGCATTCTCCAACTAACTCTGTCCTGGGCTTCGGCATACTTATATTGTGTAACAACCAACTTAGGAGATAAAGATTAATAACTTCGTTAACTAGCTTATTATATCTCACATTATCGTCGACGGGGCTCAAGACTTGCTCATTGTAAGAAATCAACGGAACTCTATTGTGTAGAGCGTTTGTTCATCAGTTTCATTTAATGATGAGTGGGTATATTAAAAAGCAAAGTGATAAAAGTTTTAAGACAAAATTTACCAAATGTACTGACGTGAAACCAGTATTCTAAGAGATGTTACCCTTTAACAAGAAGAAATATGACCTAACAAATGCTGGTATTAAACACAAATCTCTTCAATTTTCTATGAACCCCCAGTGTTTGAGATAAGATATAATGAGTTTAAAAGTAATAAAAGCGAAGATCGACGGACGGGTTTAAAGGTCACTCTATCAAATTAATAAAATCATCACCCTAGACTTTGTTTAGATTTTCTCAGTAAGAAGTATCCTTTAATAGTGTTCACAACCAAAGATGCCAAATACTCAGACGGCTGCCGATTTTATTCGCTTAGTCATCAAACTAGTTCGTATTCACTTAATGGAATCCATACATTTAAAAAGTCAATCACATGTGAGTGTGCAGCAGTAAAGGAACAGACATTACTTCACGTAGAGATAAGATCAACAATAACGGAGTCAAAATAATTGATAACATTGAGACGAAAATAAAAATATTGAGTCAGAGGGAGGTGAATGGTGAATTGAGCCAGTATGACTGATTTCGGGACATTTCATTCAAAGTCATCAATCCCTAGTAATAATACAGATCCTAACCAAATAATCTACACTCCAGCATTCCTACAATCTAGGCATAATCCATATATCACCATCAAAAACTAAGATAATTTTTAAAGATCAAAATTAAGGTTAATAATGTGAAACGAAACATTATCTTACCTGAGTGATGCAACAAAGAATAATTAAACAAAGATGACAACTGTTTAGTGATTCTAGTGCTGAAAAACAAAATTCAAAAAACAAAAAAAAAAATGAAAAATGTGATATAAAATGACAAGAGTGAAAGTACAATTTACTGATGATATTCAGTAAATATTAAACTGCCCACAATGAATAATCACTATAAACAATCGAAATCGATCTACAATGCTTAAATAGACCAGTGAGTGAATTAGTGTCAAATAATTTTTTTTTCTGGTTATTAACTAATCAGAAGATAGTAAATGTGTATATTTTATCAATCAGAAAGGTACTATAAATATTTTATTGACATTTGTGTTTCTATATGAATGATTTTCTAACATCCGTATTCGAGAACCTTTATAAGTAATCAAATAGAATTTTAATCATCTAAAGAGAGAGAGAGAGAGGGGGTGAGGAGTTGGAGTAAAGGTTATGCTTCAAGATTATGGTATAGGATCAGTGGTGTGGTTAGTGTTCATTGTTGAGATAGGGATTATTGTTAAACGATTACGAATAGAGTTAATTTGTGTATCGTAGACAAATTATTTAGTAAAAGTGAAATGTTTGGTAAATTTAACACTGACATTTTCAATTTTCTTTATCAAAACTTAATTCATTTTCATTAATCTCCTGTTTTGAGTAGTATACAAATGTCTTAAATAGGTGGTCTCTAAGTGACCGATTTTAGACTATCAAGCACGACTATGATAAGTTAATCACATAATTCATTGAGGACATTGAAAAAATCATCATATCTCGTCAGTAAATTGTACTTTTGCTATGGTAAAATAATAATCATAGAAAAATCAGTTGAGATTGCACACAATCCTTTCGATGTTCACTAAATGTCGTCATTAGCATTTCTGACAATTTCTGCATTCATTTAGTATGTGAGCAACGCATATTAAAATGTAATTGTTACTACAGATCTGATTTTAAATCCTAACATCCACTATACTCATAATGCCTCTCCAGAAGTGGGCATTCTCGACAATCTTCTGGGATCAAACTAAAGACCTTTATAAGCCTCACGACGAGCATTTAGCTTTCAGATCACTGACTTAGCATTGAATAGTTTACATTTATAAATTCATTCTAAGGTGATTACGTGGGACTGATATAGCGAGCAGTAAACAAGTCGATATCACTAAGACAAATTAAACAAAAACAGGTAAACACTACTGCTACTACTCACTTTTAACATCCTGCATTACAACAGAACAATATTCCAATAAATCAGCTAATAAATTTCTCGGCTCCAGCGAAGGTGTATACAATGAATTCACGTCCAAATTAAGATTATTCAATTGCCCGTTACTATTAACATTATTACAGTTGAATGACGATATTGAATTTAGTCGATAACTATGTGTACTCTTTGTTGAATGATTTAGAGATAAAGCACTTTGAGGACTTGATGATCTACTCGTATTACTACCACTATTATTATTATTATTATTAGAAATGGGAGATACAAGAACAGCTTTGCCCGGTGAAATTAAATTCGGATCCAAATAACCAACCATTGACTCAGTACTGAGAGTTTTTAATATTCTATAATCTGAAACATTTAACGAAAACAGGAAACATTCAAAATAACATAAACTGAGTTTTAATACCTAAACCGATCGTTTTGATAAAATCGTTTGAAAAGTTATCTATAGACAAAGTAAATCCTACATAGAGATAACTGCACGATATTTATTTTCAGGTGACCTTTAAATACGAAACAAATTGTAAAACACAGATAACTGAACACAGTCAATTCGACAAGATTACTTTATCCGTACAGCTAGTGCTAAGATGGAAAAACCCACTAGATCCTAAGCTGATATGCTTAGTGTGAAAAGTACTTGTGAACACCTTTGAAGACACTGCACACTGCAGACTAACTTTATCCAAACAACTACTGAAAAGTCAAGGGGTATTAAACAGCCTGGTCGTTCTTGTTTGTAACTGAGTGACTATTATCCACTATCTTCAGTGATATCTGTGCCACACTTATTATATGGATGAATACTACAATTTATAATTTTGCTGAGGATGCTAGACCCCAAAATAATCATTTATTCAGAAAATCAAGTTATAGGCTCTGACAACAACTAAATAGTTGTTACGATTATGTAAATTCAATGTAACTTTTGTACAATAATTTTAAGCGTCGATTTTGAGATGTTCCTTCTAGTAATTTCCTGTTAACTGATAATGCCCTGTAATTAAAACGATACGCAAGTTAATTTGATTAAATAAGTGTTGTTTCGTATTAATGGTTCATTATTCAAATGTTGTTTATTTCGGCGGCTGGGGCTAAGAACTATAGTAGATTGACCGAGAATACCTAAAAGTACATATTTCGGTTACAAAGGTCCTATCCAATAGACTGGCAGGGAAATTCATCAATCAGCACTCCGCTGAAAACCCCCCTTCCCTCATCAAGTCATAACAGATTTCTCATTAAAACTTTATGGATTTTGATATTTGAATATTTATTCTAGTATTTATTAAACAACGTAGAACCTGGCATATACGTGAGTTAGCTCAGGTTTCTATATAACATTAGCTCAATGGGATCATATAAACAAGATTAGTACCAGAATACAATTCAATAAGAAAGTATAAGAAAGTATGTACGAAAAAATGGAACCTAAGGTTTTACAGATAAAGAATGTATCTATCTACACTACTATGAACGATTTTGAACGATATTACGTAATATAATCAACCAGTAACTGTGATTAACGCAAACCAGGTAGTCTGGACTTAACAATACAACTCACATAAAGTCAACGAATTCATCGACTGATGTCATGTTTTGGTATCGCTGCCCGTTGTTTCCTCTGTCTTAAACCTACTCTAGCTAGCATCATACTTTACGATAAGTAATTGATGTTTACACAAAATACATAACCCAAACACCTTAGTTAATAAAAATTCACAATCTCATCGACCCAAGTCTGAAACAAAAATGGTTTCATTACGTCTGATGTTCCATAGCTCCAGATAAGCGTCAGACGATTATACAGACTAATATTTTAGACATCAAACTAGTAAAAATGACTTCACTGAAGTTATCGGAAAAAGATTCCTGACATCCTTATAAACTAGGACCATAAGATATCGAGACCAGTTAGATGCGATTACGTCTAGCTACTAGACTATCTAATATATCAAGCAACCTACCTATTAAAACTGAACAAAGAAAAACAGCTGAACACATTCGAAAATGACTTTAATTAACTAAACAATGATATACTTCCACTATAATCTATTAATACTTATTAGTTTAATCACTTCTAAAATATAAAACAACCAATAATTAGCATCCATTTAAAAAAAACAACAACAATTTAACTTAATGACTGACATGTTACTACTACTTCTACAACTACCTGACGGTCATTTCTACATGTATAAGTAGTTCTATTCAGTGAATTGAGTAACATCAATTAACAAGAATATTAACAACAATGAATAAAAAGTTTTGAAGGAGACTGAAATATACCACTGCTCTAGTAATAATAACAATAATTCACTTAAGAAAGTTGATCAATATTTATTACCCTCAAATTAGTCTGTTACTATGGTAAAACAATAGTAGTAGAAAAGGTTCACTCATAGTTATATTGATAATAGAATTGAAAATTAAAAGGTGAGTTTGAACAATCAAAAGAATGAAGAGATAAATTAACATAATATAATCATATACACAAAGAAGGTTTAATAATGTACCCACATATCTAACATAGATATAAATGGGTACAATAAACAATGTAAATGCAAAATGAAAATATCAGCTCATTAGTGACTAGCTTCTCGATATAATTCCAGCAGTCCTAATGTGAAGACATGACTAATGAAGTTTAACCGTGTCGTGTGTGAGACAGGTGGCAATCGAAGAGGTCGCACAAACGTAACGCGAATCGACTGAATTAGAAATATCAACCGTTGGGAGAAGACTCAGTGAATTGATGGTAAAGCGTCTGCTCCGGAGCTAGAAACACCCGGGGTTTGATCCCTGGTGGGTTTGTGGATGCGCACTGCTGAGGAGTCTCGTACTAGGACGAAACAGCCGTCCAGTACTTCTTGGTGACCAATGTATGTAAGTAGACATGATCAACATAGAAATTGGCAAATGTGTGCATCGATCCAAGTTGCCACATCTCAAAAACACAGCAAGATTAACACCACATTAGTAGAAGTAGAAATTACTTTAATGATAATAATAGCAAATACAAACAATGAACATATAGAATATGGTTCAGGGAGAAAGTTTTGCAGCTTGGAAAGAAAGCTATCAAATAACTTTAAGCTCATGATTCAATGGAAGACGAAGAGTGGATACATCTGCACCAATGTAACCGATTCTAAGTCATGTTATCCGAAGATTCCAACTGCTGGTTATAGCATTCGTGTGGATCCCTACCAGGTAGTCTGCATCTATCGATATGACCCAAAGCCACAGTCAGCAACATTATATACTGGTGGTATGTTTTGGTTTGACCGTCCTTAACTCTCTTCCAACCTACTCCTATATCAGTCATCATCGTCCGTCGAGGTAGATGGTAGTTAGGCATACGTAGTAAATGTCCCAACCACTTCAGTCGATAAAGATTTACAACCTCATCGACTAATTTATCGCCTTTGCCTAATACCTGTCGTCTAACTTTGTAATTGTTTACTAGGTGATCCCAGCTAACGTGCGCGATGTTTTGAAGACATAGTCAAATACCAATAACCTACGAGTGCTGTCTACTTATAATGGCCACATCTCACATCCATAAAGTAAAAAAGAGCAAACGGCTACGCAGTATACTCTTCTTTTCGTTGAGATACGAATATGTCGCTTACACCATAGGTGACGTAAGTTGACAAAAGCCGAACAAGCTACGCATACAACAAAATGCTGGAGAACTGAGGAAAAACACTACACCAAATTTATTATACATACAGATAATGACTAGAACTAGAGTCTAGAAGACATGTTTCATCCTATTTGAGACGTATCCAATTACATTAGAAGCGACAGACCCTGATTTCGAGTGAAGGGTGATTTGAGAGCAGTCGGGATGGAAGCTTAGACCCGGGTCTCATGCTACTTATCTGCAAGGCATACCTGCAGTCATGAGAGAACTAAAGCTTTCTGAGGGATTCAATCCCGGACCACTCAGTTTCACAATCTATGAAAGTTGCTATTGAGTGATTTAGGTAATACGAAATCTAGGTCAAAACATAGTACATACGATATATAAATACTCGGTCTCTTTTAAATTTCATCGATAGAATTCGATCAGTATCATAAGAAACTAAAGAAACATCCGATTGGTCACTACTCAATTACTAATCAATGTCGAGTGATCTTGAGTTTTAATGTGAACATCAATCTTTAAGTTACAAATGCATTTACCTGAGTATAAAATGAAACATACTTCACAGACTCAATTACTAGACACTTTTAACTCCAGTTAATGTCGAGGTGTCTGCTCAAAGAGATTGATAAGCTTCAATCCTACATGTAACAAAATTCAGGCGATTCACCAAATTCTCAGCATGAAATACTGAATACCTCATTGCTAATATAAACATAATACACTAGAAGTTATTAAGATGTCTAAATAATTCTGATAATAATGAATATGATCATATACTGCTCAGGATTTAAATATATCTCAGTGTACAGTATGAATTCCATATGGTGTCTATGATAAGAAGTTAAACAATTTATGTAGTTTGGGTTATTTAAATAAAAAACCAAATAGCCAATAAGACTATTCAGGCTATGATTTAACTCTAAGGTTAATTCATTACATCATTTTATTGGTCAACACATTTAGATGTTAATTTCGACATATTCCCCCCCCCTTCCTTCGACATTATCAGAACAGAAAATATTAAATAGGAAACATTATAAAGGTAAAAAGAGAATGAGATATACATGAAAAAATTGAAATAAATATTAACCTACCTAGTATAGGATCAGGAACAATGACACTTTCTAGATCTTTTGAATTATTTGTATAATGACCATTGGAATAGGATAGCAGTATAGCGAAATGATGACTACTTCTAGCTAATTCATAGAGACATAGTAAAAGTGAATCACATGGTCTGATGAATGAAGAAAAATAAAAAGTCGAATTAAATATAAATAGACAACTTGATTGATACAATTCGATAAGCACTATTAATTAACACTAAGGCTTGAATATCACAGTGTTTAACATCTCGAATTATGAAACCGAGTAATGCAGGTTCAAATTCAGTATGGGATATTACTTCTCTCGACATTACAGATATCCCTTACAAATGGATCATAACTAATAGAAAATCTAAGTCTGCACTTTATTCTGTCGACTACCTACAACTGCATCAAGACAAAGAAAGAATTGATGTTAAAAGCTGTTGTAAGACGAGTTTTGGAAACTTTCAGTATAAGAAATTAGTTATGAGAATTATGGAATATTAAAGTTTATTAAATAGCAGTCAGATTTGTATCCTCTTATTGTTGTCAAGTATAGTATATGAAAGTGAAAGACTTTGTTAGCACATAGTGAAATCACAGAAGGTGTAAAAATAGTATGTAAATGAATATGTATTTTAAATTAGCAACATCGCATAAAAATATTCTTAAAACTAGTACTAGTCAGTTGATAGAAATTTAACATAGAACCTAAATGGTAGCATCAAGTACCAAAATTCAAATTTATTTAGAACCTAGAGTAATAACGAGAGTAACTAGATGAGAATGCAACAAAACAGCATGTATGGATCATAGTGATTATGTAAAATAACTAACTTGAAAACATTGTTTACTAGTTGTTTATTAGGGCGTAGACGATTTTGTGAAGTTTTAAACTGACATATTTGTGAACTGTCTTGAATGTCATTAGACAATGAGTATTTAAACTGTTTTCAAATTTAGAAGACAATTCAGCAATAATAACGCGACACATTAGCTATACGTGGGCAGTGGCTTAGTCGTTAGGCCGTACAACTTCCTTTCAAATACAAAACTCGTTCCACCTAATTCAGCTTGGGCAACCAGGTAGTATCGCCAGTCCACATACTTAGAGTGTAGCTCGAAGCCAAGTATACAAATTTTTACATAGGCGAATGAGTCGATAAATTCCAATGAGTAAAAATTAAAATTTCTACCACAACCATAAAATCGGTACAAAAAATATCCAAATTATTCAAAAAAAGGATTTCCCAATTATCAAGGAAGGCAAATGTTGGTCGACTATATCTTAGAAGACTGTTTCAATTATTTTAGATGTGTAATGTAAACATTTTATTCTTATAATAATCATATCCCTCGTGCCCTATCCTCCCGTCTAGCATATTTACTATTAGTATATCATTCCCAGTTTACTTTCTACAGTTAACTGGTTGTGTACACGTTACTTCAATTCACTACTAATGTCTCTTTCTGTGTTGTATCGATGTTAAATTCCTAACTGGCTTGTGTGGTCTGGTGTTAAGTATATATAAAGGAGTGACTGTAATGTAATACGATTTACCGGGTTGATATAACGGCTCGAGCTCTTCCTATTTTGACCTAGAATTGAGTGGGTATCAGACAGACATACAACAGCCGACTAGGCACTCTCATTGATGTTTGTTATTGTAACCTCGTGTGCACAAGGACATATTCACCAAATAGTCGTACCCACCAATATTGGCAGTTTTGCCACTGTAACATTGAAGCGCTACGTTTATTAACAATCCATTCCTCATTATTGCAATTTAGCGAATTCAGATTTTTGATTTCGATGGGCATCGGCTTTTCTTTTTTACCTAGGTTTTGAATCCACGAGTTACTTCTATGATTGATCTCGCTTTCGATGAACGTATTTAACAACATCTATAATTTTATACTTTGTGGTACTATATTTGTTTAATGAACAGAATGGATTAATATTTCTTGTGCTTCAGAAATACATTTTTGATACGTATTTGCTTAGTTAAACAAGTTTCTTCATTCATGTAAGAATCTATAGGAAAATGAAAATATTTTACTTACCTTAAATTGATAAATGACGAGATATCCCCAGAGACAAGAGTAGTGAACTGAATTAACAGTATAGAAGTAATAAAAATGTATACATGTGGAAAAAAAACAGCAATGAAATGAATCAATTGAAAATGATATTCCACACGGAACACAGGACGTGTTACATTCAAATTTGATACTTATTAATAGTAGGTCTCTAAAGACGGATCAAATCCAGGAGATTTGAACCTCATAAAAATCACATGACAGCATTCACTCAAAAAGTTTGAGTATGATGCATCTACGTTAAATAATTATATATATATATATATATATATATATATATATATATATATATATATATATATGTATTAGTGTAGACAGAGAAAAACAAATTTAAAAGCTCTCAATATTTTGTGACGCTGAATCGGAGATTTTCTTGCTCACCTATTTCTGTATTAGTAACTAAGTGATAACACTAACCCTCATGTTTAGAGTGTAGCTGAAAGTCAAGTTTATGAATCTATATTTGGCAAATGAGCTAAATTCTACTAACTGGCACTAAAGGATAACTGCCTTACCCCTAGACCGGCTAAATCCACAGACCGGAGATAGCTGTGACCTGCCTATCATGATGAACGACGCGGATTTAACTAATTGGGACAATTGTTCCTTCAGATCATAAAGCGCCAAGCAGGTCGGTTGAAGAGGATTAAGGCCAAAAGAAGTTATAAGGTTCGAAGGTGAGGTGACATTGCTAGCTATACATGGAAAGTGTTCACCTCAGACAACCAGGATTGAAGTGATGCCGACTTCTCACATAGAAAGAACCGGGTTAGCAAGGAAAATGAGCACTTCGCATTAGTCCACAGATTTCGTTCTTTAGCGGTAGGGATTTCATTAAGTTTTAAGGGGCTAACAAGCCTAAAATTACTGATGAAAAAGTTCTGAGTGATTAACTTCAAGTATTTACCCGTTAAGTACTGTAGTCACACTTCCAGATCATCTAGACCATTCCCCCATAACCCAATTTCCTTTACAGGTATTTTAAGAAGGGCCTTTGAATGGTATCGGCAACTAAAAAATGATAACTACTGTCCTACTTCCAACAACACACGAGATCTGACCGACGAAATCACGAGATTATGCTTACGACGAAAAACTAGATTATGCTTAAAAAGTAGATGCTGTTATTCACGAATAAACATAAGCGCTATAAAATACTCATATAGTACATGAACTGGATTTTGCTTTACATGATCCATTAGAGTGCACCACAAAGATAATAAACATAAATATTAAAAAAAGAGCCCAATGAACTGATTTCCGATTGTCAATATTCGTTAGATGATTTAGTGGGACGTCTTTGAAGAAAAACAATGAAGTAACCACACACAATGTATTGTAGTAAACTGAAGGTTTAAATAGAAACATATGAGGTGTAGTTTGGAAAAGTGGAACATAGTGTTGATGATCTAATGCATTTGTTAATTAAAACTTCACGAACTCTACTTTACGGCACACTACATCTTTAAACGTCACTAACATTACTAACCAGCTAACCAAAACGAAGTTAGATGAACACGACTTGAAACCGTGTAGTATTGCATGAAAGTCAAATGTCTTAATCAAAGTATCATCGTTCCAATCAGAAGTAAGTGGAGTAGGGTTCAAATCTGCGACTGAATGATTGAAAGTTGATTTATTTACCCATTAAACAATAGCTCTACTTTATCAATAAATATTCTATCTTTTACGAAAATATTCAAACATTATCGTACACTATAAAAGATATTCTACATGTAAAATGAACACGTATAGTTTACGTGTAAATAAAAAAAAGTATAACTCACGAATGATGAAAAAGAAGACAGAATGCCACCAGAATTGTCACGTTGTTGTCCAAATTTTCTACATAGTAAGATAAAATTATAAATCTGTGTATAACAGTGGAGTTATTAAAGTACTATAGGTGTACTAAGAACTATGTAATAAACTAGTAACATGAAATCTAATGTTACTACAACAACAGTAAGCAGATAGGATTACAACTGAAGACTTAATAATTAACAGCTAAGTGTCTACACTAATTAGCCACAATCTAATAATTTGTTATGACGCAAGAAAATGGGCGGTTGGGTTGGCCGAGTGCCACTTGCTAGTGCCTAGTAGGTTATGGCACGTCTGCCCTCTGTCCACTTAGTCCCAATCCGAAATGAGAAGAATGCGAGCCAATAGGTCAGCCAGACAGAATCATATTATATTTCAAGCATTCTTTTATATATACATAAAGTCAGACCACCCAACAAACCAATTAGAAAATTAACATGAATACAAAACGAGGGAAATAGTGGTAGTGAATAGAAACAACTTGTACACAACTAATTAACTATAATCCATAATAAGAGACAATATAATAACAGTAATTATGCTAACTGGAAGGATAGGGCAAGCGGAGCGTAACAATAGTAGAAACAAAATGTTTACATTACAGATAGTTCGAATAAATGAAATAGTGTTCGAAACCACAGTTCTGAAAGTTTGTTACACTTCTTTGTAATCCGACCTAACAAATTATTTAAGTTAGATTGTGACTGACAAGTGGAATCCAGGACGCGCGTTTCGTCCTATTTGGGACTCATCGGCTGGATGTACCTGCATCCCAATGTTGATGTTCACACTGGGATTCGAACTCAGTCCGCTTCGTGTCAAACGCCACCGCGTTCACCACTAGGCTACTGTGTCCAGACAGTCACACTTGTGCAACGGGTACATATGTAATTCAGAATAGGCTTGTATCTTCCCGTTGATTTGTAATGGACTGAAACTGGTCAGCCTCTGTTGCCACATGTGCATCCTGAGCGGATTGCCTCTATATAGCGGTATTACACAAGTTATATTTAAGTTACATTGTGACTGGTAAGTGGAATCCAGGACGCGCGTTTCGTCCTATTTGGGACTCATCGGCTGGCAACAGAGGCTGACCAGTTTCAGTCCATTACAAATCAACGGGAAGATACAAGCCTATTCTGAATTAATAATTATTGGTTCTAATTAATTAAATAAAAGTAATTTAAATCAATTTTTCGCTTGTCAGTCTTATCTTCAGTAACATTTGCAACGATTCACTTATCAAAACGGAAGGTGTAGAAATACCTTAAATATTATACGAGTAAATGAAATAAATGCTTCAATAGGTTGGCAAGCGTTAAAGGTTACACCGAATTGAGACTTTTGATCATTGGCTCCGATTATTTTCATAAAATGTAGAAGTGTAATTTGATTAAAAGCGAATCAAGTAACGCTCCGTATAAGGCAATGATAAAGGAGTAAAAATGAAAAGGATAAATCATCATGGTGTTGTTCAAATGAAAAGTACCCTATAAATACTACGATTGCATTCCAAAGTCATGAAACTCTCAGTGATACGAATGAAAATTGGAAGAAGTGGGTACTATTTTGATTAATTTTCATTCCTCGATTTTATCGATTCCCGTTGACTTTCACCTTCTCCAATTTTTAGTAATTCATTGTTATCAGTTTTTTCCATAATTATTAATTCTATGTCTTGTTTCTGATCGATCGATTGAATTACTGACACAACTCAACTACAACAGATTTGTGTACTTAGCTTTGAGCCACACCTGATATATGAAGGTTAGTGATACTATCCGGGAGCCTGAAATGAAGTAAGTGGAGCAAGGTTTGAACCTAATGTCAAGTGGTTAAAAGAAGCATACTTTAGCCACTAAGCCACAGCTATAAAGACATATCTTTAGTTGTGTATTCCAAACCCTCGTTGGTTGAATTAAAAATGCTGAATAAGTTTAATAAGCCTGAAATAGAGCCACCTAATAAATAAGTGGGTTAGTAGTAAAAGTACTCGATTTCCAACCAATAAAGTTGCAGGTTCGAAGTCTGCTCCAACTACTTCGACTTTGGAAATGGAATGGCATTATTAACGCTTACATGTAAAGGTGTAGCCTAAATTCGAGTATATAAACCAATCAACCAGCAAATAAGTTCTATTACCGGTAACAAGTAACATAACAGTACAACACAATATTTAAAAACACAAATAGATCACCTCTAGTTTGCTAAGCCACATACAAGGGGACATTTCAAAAATATTATAACATGTTAAACTCACAAGTTAAATTCAGATAATGCAAGAGCAACTGTAGAAAGTATACTCTAAAAGTAAAATGTAGGGAAAATATCAAACAATTGCATTACTGTATGATTTAATCCATATTTGTTTCAATAACTTCGTACGTGTTGGGTAATTAATAATTAGTTCATGTATACATTAATAATCTGTTATAAGGTGGCTGGAGGCAGCTCGTAGGAAACCCTAATTGTTCGATGTCTTGTGCTAGCTGGAATTTGTTTGGAGGCTATGCCTTTGATGTTGAAAGAATTAATGCAGCAAGTGGGAGCCACCTTCGTATAATAAAGTTTCACAGCCAGAAATGCTACCACTGAGTTAGTAGGGTCCCGACTGACCTGTTTTACGACTGGGGTATTTACGTTGGTTGACCTACGAATAATGACCAATGTTTATCTAGTTCTTAACACTATTCATTTAATTTGAGAACTATACGTAGAGATAGTTTCTTAAAATTGTAGGTACGTTTTGCAAACGATTGCCGACTAGCACGGATTCTCGATGCACCGTTTTCTGTCGACTACTTATAACTATCGGAAACCATAATAGTGAGTAAAATGTAGAGTAAGTCTAACTACTAGCCAATTTTCAACTTGGTCGATGTAATCCGATTATCACTAAGACTAGGCAAACATGACGTTAGTCACTAGACAGGAATTAACAAACTTGTATAAACGGCCTATAGTTATCTTTCTAAAATGTAATGACTTCATAATCATCAGGCAATAAACTGCGTGACATCTTCTGATTAAAATGAATCTTCGCAAAATAATATCTGTGGAGATCATAAAAAAAGCTTGGAACATAGAAAGGCATATATATAATATATATATATATATATATATATATATATATATATATATATAAAGAATTTTATTTAATCTATGTTTACATACGTGCATCCTGAAAGGATTACCTTGCCATTATCATTTAGTTGTAAATTTTAGCACAGTTTTAGTATGTCTAGTAGTCGAATCCAGGAGCCACATTTTGTCATACTTTACACCCTACAGATGGTTATTTAGACCAAGTAAATCAATAGTTAACGTGGAAACATTTGAAGATTTAAGTACTGGGTTCCAGTCTCAGTATGAGCATCAACACTGAGATGTTGTAAGTGCACCGAATGCTAATCGCAAATAGGACAAAGCGTACACCTAGGATATCGCTTCCATTCACAACTCAGCTACACATAAACGAAGTGCTAGTAGTCCTTAATAAATTGAGGGTCGTCAGTGTAAAGTAAAACATCAATCAATTAACTAATTTACATTAAATTTTATTGTACTAGACCATTTGTTAACTTACATTCAACAACAGCTCATCTTCTGTCTTTCGAACTAATGCTTGAAAAGAGTTTAGTGACTGTAAATAAAACGCAGGAAATGAGTGAGTGATAAGTGGCGAGAATACAGTATAGGAAAGGAACTTTATGATTCTTAAAACGACATTGACGAATTTATTTACAGCCAATCATTGCTGTGCAAACAAAAGATTTAAGTTAGTCAGAAAACAGTCATTACAAATGAATATTTTGTAAGCAGAAAGGTAATCATATCATGAAGGATACGTGAATTTTAAGAGAATGATACACCTACCTAAGATTTCTACAGGTTAATTTTGCTTGAAAACCGAAAAGTGACATAAACTTATCTGTCTAGCTTAATAACATTGTTAAATTGCCCCTAGTTGGGTTTTAGAGTTAAAGCTGATTCATCTGTTACTTAGAAAGAACTGAGAGTTTGTTTTATTTATTACTATACTTTTGATCCCATGATGTCAAATAAGTTTTTCGTAATGATTTTAAGTGTGGTCCAAAGATAATTATAGTGATGTAAACCTGGCTAGTGGGTTGCTGAGTAGATTGATTTAAGAGGGGTGGGATCAGACCTACGACATAATGAATGAAAGTTGAGCGCTTTAACTGCTCAGACTTTTGATTAAAACACGCTACGTGATCAAACATATTTGGTACATATAAACACACAGAAAAATACTCGGTTCAGAGTACAAATAAAAATATCAGCCATAGCAAAGTTGTTTTCTATATTTTCAGTTTCAAGTAGCAATAATTGGGAAAGAGTTAACTTGAGTAAGCTAAGAAATAACATTATGGAATAAGACTTCAGAAAAAAAAAACATTTTGGACCTCACAAAGCAACTTAAAGTTATGCAGTTTAATTTTGAAGAATAAAAATAACAATGGGATTGTACGTATTTCGTTAGTGCCTAACACATTTAATTGAATAAAATACTAACGCATTAATGATCAATCCACATAGTAAAACATGACTTACATTAGGCTGCGTATACTGCAATAGTAGACCGAGAAATCGGCAAGCAGTAATACCATGATAATATCTTAATTGCGGATTGATCAATGTATTCATTATTAGGTCATAAATACGATCATCTAAAAGACCAGGAATAAATGGGTTTTTGTCCAAGGATGAAGTAACCTATATAAAATAATGAAACCCAGTGAAATAATAATAAAAAATATATGCTTCTTATTTATCAATCATGGTCAAAAGTAATTAATAATGTTTTCAGATAGATCAGAAGATTAAACTGTGGAGCTAATTCGAATCAAGAAAAATACTTCTAGGTATTCGCATGAATACGTTGGAGTCAATTACGAAGACCCAAACCGATTCAAGATGACAATGCAAATATCAAAAGATTAGACAGCATTCGAAAACTTAATCCAGCAGCTTCTAGTTATAATTATCACGTTGTCTAACAGACATAATTGTTTTATTACCAGTAGTTTTCTATTGCCACTATTACTTACACGTAGGTGCATTATATGTGCTTAATTAGTTGTCAAATCACCTCGTTGAATGTTATTCTCACTTCTAGATTCTCTAGAACACACAACTCTGTACACATACTAGCAAACAACGTACCTTCAAAGTAGACGCGAGTCTAGCAAAAGCTAAAAATTGCAGCGCTGCCTATTGATATCATTATGAATGACATCAAATTAAAAAAGGCTTATAGTGTTAAAAGCAACCAGGATAGGGTTATGATTGACATTTAGGCTTCAAGTATACATAGATGTAAATCCTAATATTTTCTCTTTCTAAGCTGTAACTCTAAATCCTAACTGAAGTAAGTTCAGGTATAATGGACAAACAGTAAATACTTCGTGAATTTCATTTTCTGTAAGATTAACAATTTATATGTGTTGTTTTCTGATTAGCTGAATAGGGCTAAAAACTTCTCAAAGTCACTTTGAAAGTTACCTTTATTTGTAGATATTTTAAATAAAAAAGTTTGTCTTGCCCCGTGGAAGAACAGTAACAACCCTAAAAGCATTAAACGTGAATTTTCCTTATGATGAGTAAGCATGACGAGTATATCAATCAGTTTATGATTTTGTATATTTAAAAACAATTTGTCCCTTTGATAAATCGTGATAATGCAATAAGTAGACGAAGTTTATCAGAGCTATGTGATATATTTGTACAATACATTTCGAACAATCTGATCACACATACACTTTGTAAGGCATTTATACATAAAAAATAAAATATCACTAGATGATGGCTCAATAAAACGTTCTGTCAACAAAAAATTTACATGGACAAGGCAGTATATGAACTATCATAGTTATTGTCCGGAGCAGTATAAAACGAGTCTAGTAGAGACTTTATTTAATAAGATCAATCGTATTTGTATTTAACCGACCGTAGCTGCTACCTTGACGTGGTGGTCGGGCTTGCCTATCGTGATGACCCAACTGAGCTATATTGGCTGGAACGCATGTTTCTCTAGGTCCTACCAAACCAAGCAGGTCTGTTGGAGAGCGATAAGACTAAAGGCAGCAACCTTAGATCTGAGGAAGAAGTCATACTGCTGACTGCAGCGAGGTGTGACAGTAGTAAGGTGTTTCCCTCGGATAACCAGCATCTGCAACAATGCTGCCTTCTTAACGGAAAAAAGGAGTTAAAAAAAGTCAACCCTAAGAATGTCACACCTCACCTTACTCCACGGATTTCCGTCTCCGGAAGTAAGGCCTTCTAAATAACGGAGCTAACACTTCAAAAACTTTCCATAAAAAGGTCGTGAGTGACCGGCCTCAAGCAGTTATCCCTTGGGCTCTGCGATTGCGCTCCTAGGTTACTATAGCCAATACTAACCCAGCTGCCTTTTCAGGTACCTTAAAAAATAATATCCTTCGATGGTGTGGGCAGCTAGGAAGTGACGATCGCCCTCGTACCTCAAAGGTGGACTCGAATAGACCACATTGCTACCAGCCACTGTTGAAGAGGCTCGGTAGAAGACTACCGCTCATTTTGGAGTACATGTTTAGCCTCAGATTATGTCTTAGTACAAGCGCGTATTATTCTGCGTCGCACTGGCAGTAAAAGATCCACGACAAGGATTTCCCTCAAAGTTCAACTTAAAGATGAAAAAGTCGATAATACATTTCAGGAACATCTAAAAAACCAATTACTCAACTGCGTAAGCTGTACCCATCCCGAGTCAGCTTGGAATGATATCCAACAAGCTGTTGAAACAGCAGTGATATCTACTAGTAAACTAAACCAAAAGGTTGAGAAACCTCAGTGGATTTCAACTGAATCCACTGAACTGATAGATGCTCGGCAACATATCCCGTCTGGTTCTGAATACAATCATTAGCGAAGGCAACTTGAACACAAGCTGGTTAAAAGCTCACGTAGTGATCGGGAGCAGTGGTAGGTGGCGAAAGCTAAAGAGCTGAAAAAGGCAGCAACAATAGGTAACAGTAGGCAACTGTTCAGACTTATGAAGGAAATAAAAATCAGAAATCCAACTGCAAGTGAAACCATCTCAGAAAAAGATGGGTACTCTATTCACTGTCAATCCAGAAGATTAGACCGATGGGCAGAACACTTTAAGGAACAGTTCAACTGGCCCTCGGCGTCATCCCTGTTACCCACCGACCCCAAACAATCTGAGTGGCAAATTAATATTAGTCCCCCAAGTCTTAGTGAGATTGAGAAGGCTGTAGGGAACTTCAAGCGAGGGAGAGCAGCAGGACCTGATGGATTAACCCCTGAGATATTTAAGGATAGTGGTCCAGCTGTAGCAGCGAGATTAACTGAGATCTTGGCTAGAATTTGGGAACTGGACGTAATCCCATCTGATTGGTCTCGAACACTAACCATCCCAATCCATAAGAAAGGACAGAAGTCCTTGTGTGACAATTACCAAGGAATCAGCTTAACAACTACAATGTCAAAAATATTGGCTTCAATAATACTTAGACGTCTAACTAAAGCTCATGAAAAGTAAACTAGAGAAAACCAAGGTGGTTTTAGACCTGGACGTGGTTGTAGGGACCAAATATTCTCACTTCTGAAGGTTCTTAAACATAGGCACACTTTCAGATGCCCAACAATAGCTGAATTTCTTGATCTTTAGGCGGCGTCTGACTCTATCGATCGTAATGTTATGTGGCGATGTTTGTTATTGAAAGGCAAACTGAAGAAGTACATTAACCTTATACAAGCTTTCTACTCGAATACCACATGTCGAGTCAGAGCTTATGGCAGATCGTCGTCAGAACTGATTACTTCCAGTGATGTTCGTCAAGGCTGTCCACTCTCATGTTTATTTGATTTTATCATTGACATACTTTTAAAGTTAACATTATCATCGTCTGACTGCTCAGGGGTTGACCTCCACCCAGGAGATAAACTTGCTGACTTAGAATATGCAGATAATATAGTTCTCTTGGGTGAAGATATTGATAAAATGCAGATTCTTTTGACTACCTTAAACATGAATGTAAGCATGTTTGGGATGCAATTTTTTCCCATTCAAATGAAAAATGCTGCTTCAGGACTGGCTTAATTCGGCACCGAAGTTAGTGATAGGGAGCGAAATAGTTGAATGTATTAACAGATTCACTTATCTTGGAAGCGTCATCAGTCCTGACGGTCTGATGTCTACTGAAATCTCGACTCGTATACATAAGGCACAATTGGCTTTTGCCAACTTGCGTCACTTGTGGCGTAGGCGAGACATTCGTTTACTGACGAAAGGACGCGTTTACTGCGCAGCAGTTAGATCTGTTTTACTTTACGGAAGTAAAACATGGCCGTTAAGGATAAAGGATATTCGTAGGCTTCTAGTATTTGATCATAGATGTCTTCGAAGCATTACTCGTGTTTGCTGGGACCACCAAGTAAGCAGTGAGTGGGTTATGAATAGAGTACTAGGTAAATACGGTAAGTCTATCGATGAAGTAGTGAAGCTTTACCAACTGAGGTGGTTAGGACATGTGTTACGTATGCCTGACCACCGCCTACCGAAACGAGCAATGTTGTCTGTTGTGGGAGTGAGCTGGAAGAAAGCTAGGGTTGGCCAAACGAAAACATGGCACCAATCCATGAAGTCATTGACAACTGGGCTGAGCCATGTTAATAGATGCAGACTATATTGTTGGGGCCCACGCGATGATCGTAACAAATGGTTAGGGAAATTAAGTGATATGGCTCAAAATCGTTCGCAATGGCGCAGGTGCATCTACTCCTTGTCTTCCCTCAAATTCTAAGTTTTTGGGCTTATCATAATTTTCGCTTTACTGAATCATATTTTCTCAAATCCCATCCCCGATCTCTATGTCTTTTCACTAGTACTTACTCTGTCATCACCTTGCCTACAGTGGGATTTGGTCCGACGATCTAATATCTATCTGCTGATTGGGGCATGGCAACGTGAACTGACGTATGCATGTACCAAGTTTTAAGTTGTAACTGACTGACTGATTTGTACTTATGATGCGATTGAGGAAAATGAAGACCTGCTGACAGGAATGCTGATGATGAACGGATATCCAAAACAGTTCATAAATCGATGAAGATGTTGCAGTATGGTAAAACCTACTTTATTTCTAGCCCCTAAAAATCAGTCTATATTATGTTACCTTTCAAAGATGACTCAAATAGCCTTGGGTTAAAACAAAAGCTTAAATTGGTTGTCAACAGGATATTTTATGCAACTAAGGTAGTTGTAATAGAAAAGTATAGGGCATTGATTCATAACAAATCTAAGCAGCACGTAAACGAATGCGTCACATCCCACTGTATCTATCAATTTATGTGTATATGTGAACACATACATAAGTAGAAGTAATCGTGATCTGCTAGTAAGGGTAGCTAAACATATACTTAAATGGCTTCAAAAACAAATGAACCCGAAGGGAAAAATAAAAGTACGGAATAAACAACCTCCATTGTCTATTTCTAAACACTCAATTGAGACAGGCCACATAATTGATATCAAATCATCTTTTGTGGTGTTGTATAAAAGTGCTTTAGGTTACATACTAAGGTTTGTTGAAGCCTTAGCCATACGGAAGTTGAATCCCCACCTCTTGTGTGTTCAAAACAATTTGTACGTTCTCTCAACCTACCTTGGTAGAGTTTGATTCTCATTATTCTCTTTATTATCCTTGTTTAAATAGCATATACTCTAATTTGTCTAGTGACTTTTAATTTTTCATATATAAATGCCTTAAAAAGTGCATATGTGATCAGATTGTTCGAAATGTATTGCTTAAATATACCACATAGCTGTGATAGACTTCGTCTTCTTATTGCATTATCTGTATATTTTGATAATAGTATATTTCTAAAGAGATCAAATTATTAGTGGTTCACTGAATAATACGCGAGATGATGAAATAGAGATGTTAAAACATATCTAGCTCAGTGAATCGAATTCTCACCTATAACATATATCTGATTAACTGGATTTGAAAGAAGCAACAATACAGTGCACGTGGATAAATACTGAAACATATTATCTAACTTTTAAAATCAATTTTTTGATGGAATGCAAATAAGTAATAAAATTTACTTGTCCAACTTACCGAAGCAAATGTTAGCATCGAACTGAACATAAGACTACGAAGTAGTTCTGGTTTGTCCTCTTGGACTAGTTCAACACACAATGTAATATAGCTCTATACATAAAAAAGTTATACAACATTTACGCAAATCATTACATTTTTTACACATTATTTTGTCAATAACAGAAACAAAATGACATGAATGTGGAAAAAAGGGGTACATAAATAAGTAAAACTATTGTAAAGAACAGAGGTTCGTTAGACAGCGAGATATTTTATTTAAATTGCAGTTAAGCCCGAAGGCCTTACTGATGATATATTTCTGAGAGTAATTAGGAGCAGCAACTCAGTGGTTAAGGTATTTAGCTTTCAACTGACAGGTAATAAGTTCGAACCCCACCCTACTTGTTTTGGCCTGGACAGAAGGCCGATATTCCTAGCCCTCACACTTAGAATACTGCAAAAAGGTATGTAAGTCATTGCCTGGTGAATGACACACCCATGGAATCCTAACAATCGCATTTGCAATGCACAACCATTATGAAATACTACTCACTATGTGACTGGAAAGTCGAGAAACACTACGAACTTAGCTATCGGGACAATTTATCCGATACTGGAGATTTCTTTTGTAAATTTTTACACGATTACTACATTAATTTGATAAAGAGGAGCAAGCTATCCATGGTACTGTTACAAAACAACTGAGAAGAGTACCATACCAATATAAATATTAATTCGCGAATCACGAGTAGCAACGTCAAAACCAAAATTATAGAAGTTAAATTACCTTATTGTTCCGCAAACATTTTGGTGAAACAGTAACCGAGTAGCCAAGACTTCAAGAAACTTAAATCTTACACCTTGTCCCCTGCCCTCTAAAGTGGAAAAACCTTCACTTTAGTGAACTTCCTCCTTATCAGATCTTTATGGGTGGTAGAGGAATTAGTAAATTGTGCACTGTAATATAATTTTAGCCTTTATTTGTATGCAATATTCAAACTTAGTTATTGTGATAGAGGAGCCTGAATTATGTTTTCACTGATTTCTTACCATCAATAATTTAAGTGAGATGGAAATGCAAAAAAAAGATTAGTATTCATGTAATAGTTACTTTTTAATTTTTTAACAGCACAATCAAAATGCCCAGTACACTTCAAATTATTTGAAAACTGACAAACTAACTTGCAAGAAATCTTTAACATGCTCTGGTCCTAGAAGTATTGAGCTTAGTTCATCATTTGTATTTGGTGATCTGCATTTGTAAACACCGCTAAGTAAACAATCCAATGTCTGGATTGCGTTGGCGACTCGAATGCGATGTCCATCATAATGTGCCGTTTGAAGACACTGTGTAAACAGTCTGTTGAGCTGAGGCTAATAAATAAAATTATTCTTAAGTAAGTTTATAAAAAGAAATAAATAATATAAAGCAATGGGTTATCTTTAAGACAATATAATAACTTACAATGTTTACCAGCTTGTCTCAAGCAAGGCCTTAGATAAATTAAACATGTCAAACAAAGCACTGTGAACTAGTGTGAACTAATGCAAATATAGTACCTGAGTTTCTAACTGGAATTTATGAAGCAATCATGAAGTGGGTAAAGCTAATAGGAGAAACATACGTGAAGCAACTAAATAACGTTGCATATATGAACTTAAGACTGATGTCTTCTTTAGTATTATACTCCAAGATGTGGAATGAGTAATCACAAAAGTATTCTAAACATAATCGGACAAAACTGTAGTTATTGGTGAGGATGAAACATTCAAAGTTCTAAATAAAATCACCAGATCTTGAATAATAAAGCCGGCTACAAAAAGGGATAAAATCCATTGTTAAACAGAAATCAAACTCGTGCACTAAATTTAGCGCAAAGACCACTGGATCTCTATTACTTTCGACTGACTAGACTAATTTGTAGGCTAGTCAAATAATCCAGTATTCGAATTTTTCTTCGTATTATCTGCTAGATAATCATTATGTCAGTATGAAGTTTCAGGTGTCTACACAGGTCTTAAGATAAGTTTCAAACGCAATGCACCAAATACTAGGAATATCATAAGCAGTAAAAAATTAAGAAACGAAACAGATATGGTGTACTCAGTTTAAATAGTTGGTAAATTAAATACAGAACTCTTAATAATGACTTGCGAAATGGGTTGTTTGATAAAATCCTGCTTTTTTAAATGTTTCTGTAAGCCACATTTGAATTATAAAACATGGTCACTTACGATATAGACCTGTTATCAAACCCTAGAAGTTATCTATATGTCAGTTGAATGCTAAAACGTGCAACTCGCAATAATAGTTTCATCCTTTGTGTTAAAAAGCTACTAATAAAAACATCAAATACCAATAAATTGTTTTACACCCCTACATTTTTCACCTTACGAGTTTGACTTAATGCAGAACAAATGTCTAATGGCTACTTTAGAGTTTACACGTGTTCTAATTCAAAGGTACGACATTAACACCAAATGTGTACGTTATAACACAAGTTAAATACTGGTCAGTGCAAGAGTGAACATGAATAATCAAGAATAAGATTGACTGAATAACAATTATAATCAAATTAGCAAACAGATACAAAAATGGTTTCAGTTTGCTGTGTAATATTTTGCATTCAGTCAAAATGTAAATCACGTAGACTGCTGAGTTTTATGAAGAAAAGAAACAAACCTTTAGTCTAACCAGATCCTCTACGCATGTTTTCTCAAAGTGCGCAGACAAACATTTAAGGTTGGGCTAAAAGAAAAGGAGTTATAACAACAGAGCATTTACTTTCAATAAAAAAAAGTCATCCCAAAACTCAGCTCTACCTTGAGTGATATCTTGACCCTGAAACAACTTGTCATATACCTGGAGCACTTTCTCTTTAAGCGAACTCTTCGGCGCCTTTTTGCGCTCATTGACTATAGACATCACCGTAGCTATTACGGACAAATGAGACACCGAACGGTGACCTAGAAATGCAATATAGACAAACAAATGGTTTCAAACGGTTATGGAAGGAATAGAAAGTGCTTTCACTTGACTAACGTCTATACCTAGTACTAATAGATCACCAATTTTTTCTGGTACAAGCCTAAATAAATAAAAGACGTATATATAAAAGAAGTATTTGTAGATCATCAAGATCAAGATCATCCTCTCTGAATCCTTATGACCAAATCAAGTTTCTTCATTAAGGACTCTCTAGAAGTCATTTTGGATTGATTTGCTAGATAAGGAGTTTTGACATTTACTTTTTAATAAGGAGGAATTGTGTCATTGGGTGGAAATTATTCAAAGTATATGTATAACTCATCCTGTGAAAGTTGACCACTTTATTTACTTAAGGTCGAACGCACTTCATATTACTCTGTTCTCTTAATCTGTGCTCCTAATGGCTCGCTTTTTGCTAAAGTTTAGCGATATCAACAAATATTAGTAGCCTAGAAGTTACTTAATGTGGCAGGTAGTTTATGCGAATTAGAAAGTGGAGAGGTTCTTGTACTGAACCCCAGGAAACGACGCTAGGAAGTCCTGAACACTGAGAAAATAGCCAATTCAATCATGCTTTTAATAGCCGATCGTCAAGATAATATCTAGCCTTGTCAAAATGAAATGATTTAACCTATGTCTCTGCTAGTTTGTAAATTAGAAAAACATGACTTAATCGGTTAGATGCCATCAAGAAAGCTAGATACACTGCACTAACTAACCCATTTCAGTTCAGGATTTTAGTTCAGTATTTCAACTGAGACAGCAGGTTAGCACATCAGGAGCGTCTTTTTATAAGGCCTGAGCTGTTTGATCTTAAATAAAATGATGGATACTATGTAGTCACGTATGCGATTATAGATTAGGGATTCTATAATTATATGGTATGTTGAGTGGAAAGATAGTAGCCAAAAATTTTCCGAATTGTCGCATTGGCTTTCTCTGAAGATTGGAGTGATGTTAACCAACTTCTACTTGTCCTGAATCTCACGTTGGCTCAAGGAGTGTTGTAATGAGGCTTTACCTCTTAGAAGAAAGAAATGAATTTCGTCTGTGTATTAGTTTTAGAATACCCACTCAATAGTTATATTGACTTTGGATATCTTCACAGTTCTTGAAATGAATCTGTTGAACCAGTGACTGGTAGATGTTGGTTTGAACGTTGAGTAATGCCGTTGGCTTGTAGCTTCTGACTATTTCTGTCACTCCAAGTCAGTTTATCAGACACTATGATTAGGAGACTCTGGCTCTGACACCATGGTAAAGAAACCGTATTCTGGAAGGACCTCTGAAATTTCATATCATCTGCATGATTAGAAAAAGGTAGTCCTAAGCTTAATGGAAGATTGTTGGTGAAAATGAGGAACAATCGTTATGCATCTAGATTTCACAACCTCTAGAATGGTCAAACACTGTTTACTGTAGAACAGAATATTTTTAAGAAAGTAGTCTCATAACCAAAATATCGGCACTGCAAAGAAATCTGTGGTGGCTGACTTATAAATTAGGACATTATGAGGTACTGTGTCTTTTGTTTCGCTAGGTCCGGTGACACTGGGTGTATATAAATATTTTCGCCCCAGCAGGTCTTCCGGTCTACTGACTAAGAATAACCATTTGTATTCCGGAATCTTCACTACTAAAACCATATAGCGTCTCAGATGATAGGTTGCATTCGTCGGTTAGCCTTCACATCTGATAATCCACAATACTTTTCGAAACTTTGGACAGTATTGGGGACATTGTCACGGGCATATGACAGTCGAAATATTTTCCCTCCTTACCATCTTAGACTTTAGAGCAGAATAACAACCTATTTCCAATCCATTAGCAAATACTTGGATTGTAGTTAATGTCGGAATAGATCGCTGATACTGTATCAGAGTTCTTTAGTACTTTTCTTTAATGCACGCGCGGAAATTTTATCACATTGGTAATTTGTTGAACATTAACACCGATAGTTATCAAAGGACTAACGCTGACGTGATGTCGATAGTTTGAAGGTTTGTTTTCAAGAATATAGCTTACAGCTAGTCTATCAAGATTAGTGGGTAAGAAGCTGTTTATCAAAATAATTACTGAAAACTTCAGCTGTTTCAGGTCTCGTGACAGTTGCATTCTGAAATCCTGTAATAGTTGAGCGTAAGAATTTGTAATCGGCCTCTAGGTGTCGAATCAGTACAGCTATTTTTGATTCTTTTGGCATTTTTTAACGAAGTTAGATCGGAATATTCTATTTTTGCTTCTTGTGCTTGATAGATCAGTTCCTTCAGTTCAGGTGCAAGTTATGATTTCAGGCCCCTAGTAAGCTCCTCTATCTATGCCAAATTTTTCTCTTTGTCTTAATTAGGCGTTTAGTTCCACTCTTGAACCATAAATCCTACTTTGATTGTCACTACCGGGATACAATTTAGTGTACCTCTACGGTTTCTCCCAATCCTCCGATCACAGAAAATGGTCGTTTGTCAGACAATGAAAAATTTTGAAACTACAGACAATGTCGTAGTGGTAGTCTATTCTAGGTCTGTTGAGTGCTTCCCTGCAGACTAAGGGTATACTCATAGTTTTTTAAGCTTGGCCCCAATTCGAGTAGTTCTCACAGAAGTCGGCTTTAGAGAAATAGGTTGATATGTTTAGGATTTTGTGATTGAGTTAGTCACCTTTTAGCTTGACTGTTAAATTAGCTAGTATGGTTCAAAATGTAGTCAAACCTACCACAAAATGGTGCTGCTAAGGTACGATGGTAATAATTATCAATATTTGCTATCTAAAGACAACAACTTACATATGGATGCGATATTTGGTTTATCTTAACTGGAGAATCGCTTGCAACTAATGCTTTTGCATTATTTTTAGAGGTGGTAGGATGATAACAATTGCAAGCACTTTGGGACACAGGTCTCACAGAAACCACCCATGTAACTAACACCCAGGATGCAAAAACATGCAAACCAGCAAAAGTTTCTTTCCCTTACTTACGGGAAGGGCAGCTGGAATGTGCGGCTTGTTTGCACTTGAGCGTCTTAAAACGGCAAGAAGCATGAGACCTGAGTCTACTAGAAACTTATTTAGCTAATCTTTAATCATAGTATTAATTGTTTATTAACATCGCAAGTTGTATTTCAGTAAGTAATGTTTTCATAACTCCTACAATTATTTTTATATTATAAAAATAGTGTTGAATTTCAGTTCAACATCACTAATAATTCTGCATTTTAAAATGTGTTTATTAGATTATTTACATAATGGAGATAACAGAGTCAATGGCTCCTGTTATAAAAGATTTCGAGATGATTATAGTCTCTAAACTGAATAAATTCGCAACGAACAATAACTATCTAGCCCGTTTTAGATAGATGTGCTCATACCCAGTTGAAATTAAAAACAAACGCTTGGGTGGGAAACGGTTTTACATAAAATTATCTATATAAATTTGCTCAATTCAAGCAAATATCATCAGTTACTCGACTAAAATTTGTTTCATAATTTAAAATAATCAATTCATTTCAAGAAATTTAAAAAGAATATTATCTTGTTCTTTCGAAATAAATCGTGTACTGTTTGCCCAATGGGTAATGTCTAAATCTATGGAAATATAAATAACAAACATAAAAATTTAGTCAATCTATGCAATACAGATCAATATGTCAGCCACCAGAAACAAAATGTCAAGTATAACAAAGTAGTTGCAGTCCATAAGAATCATGAGAGTTCATTAGAAACGCAATATAAATATTACAATGAAAATAAATGGCAACTGTCTTGCTCAGAGTCAAAAGATTATTAGAATATACTACCGAATGAATTAGAATGAATAAACCTACTTTTAAGTGTAGAGCAACAAATTACAATTAAAAATTGTTACTTGAAGGAATTTCCACACAGGACTTTAAAAATTGAATTTACAATAACGATTCTGTAATGTTAGAGGACAATGCGTAGAATGTAGCTTGGGATGATTGAATCTATTGGAGAGACATATCTTTCGTATATCGTGTCTAGCTCTTACATTTTCGTGCGAATTGTTATCTTCCTGACTCTTCTGCTACCATCTTTTGTACGATATCCTACTATTTTTAAGGGTCACTTTTTACACGCTGTAATATCTAGAGTTACAATTGTTACGTCGCTTTTGTTGAAATCGCAATATTCAACCAACAATTTTTAATGCAATTATAGAGACGGTAAGTATTCACTTGACCATTTATTCTAAACACATTAGTGAGATGAATAACCTGTCTCTGACGTTTAATGTACTTATAAGTAGTTGTGCTTTTTTCGACTACTGTTATGTCTGACGTAGGAATGATCGATTTTATAGATTCTAACTTATTTGCAACGCGAAAACTTACTGCTAACACCTGCTCTTATCTTAATCTAATACTCATGTACAATGATCCGACTGGTTTATCAAAGAACCAATTAATCACTTACACGCATGTACTTCTGTAATATTATTTAATAATGTGCAAGATATGTATAAGATCTAGCCTTTGTCTTACATATCTGTCACACGATATTGACCAGTAAAATGTCTTGTCCCAGATATGTCAGTTACTATATCATACTCTTTCAATAATAGCGAATTATTTGGAGATAAGGCTAATTTATTTTCAGTGTCTTGAGCTACAAGGCTTAACAGTCGATTACTCAGTATCTTCTCAGCTTTAACTAAATAAGTGCCTATAGTTTCGTCGGTCAAATCTTTGTTTTCTGGAGATCAGTAATGACAGTCGGCATACAAATCGAATTATCCTTTTTCATATCCTTTTCTTTGGTTGGTCAAAAGTGAACTGAAATGACATTAAATCTGCTTCAACAGTGATCATATGGAGACAGAGGACAAGAAGGAGAGTGTCCTTATTTCTTAGTGACATCTGTAAGTTGAGATAATTTTAAGAGGTGGCGAGTTAAAAAAAAAATATATAAATAGGAAACAGTGAAATAAACTGATTTACGTAAATCCTTTCGACCAGAACAAACGTTTGTATCCCCGTAAGCGTGGGGCTAATAGTGTGTTTAGAGGCACTTACTTAGATTCTTTTAGAAGCTGCTTAGTGAAGACGTTCTGGTAAACGTAGCCGTAAATGTGTTCCATCGGAGCAGATACATAGTTTTCGTAAGTGAAATTTAACATTCGTGTGTGCCTCTTTGGTTACTAATCCCATAAAGATAATCACACTGAATTTTGCTAGGACACTTCGGTGAAATTTTTTTTGACATGATATTTTGGCGGTGAGTAGACATACGTTATGTCATATGCCATGATTCGGTCACTGTATATTCTTAAGTAGTTTAGCAAAAACAGACCTAAAGGTATAAAATCCATGGTATAGACCAATAACTAAGTTTTCTTACTTTCACTGATTGTTTTGTTGGACGTATTCCTATTACACAATAAATAAGTTGATGGAACAGATTAATCTGCATCACTTATTGTATAAATTGTATCGACATAATATTTCTTTAGTCCGCAGTTCGTGACCATGGATGTCACGCATCTTGACTAATACAAATCTACTAGTGTCCAAGTTAATATTAAGAAAAGTTATAAACATAATGACATACTATATTGAGGTGAGTCTCATAACATCAATTAATTAAAGATAGATTATCTTTACCGCCCTTTACCTGTGGGAACTAGAAATGCATTTGGCTAGACAGGAAACATTATCTGTCGTTTCCCTCCTGTATGAACAATATAGCCCAATCGCTCCCACGTTTCTCACTGCTACACCTCTCTCACGAAAATTATGCAAGACCCAGAAAAGTTGGGAACAAACACTAAGAAACAAGCCATTTCTACATGGGTAAATTTTATGCTAAAGATGGGCCGCAACACTGCATCAAGAAATACGAAAGTAAATGACAAACTCTGTGTGAAAGTGTTACCACATTTGTTCAGCGACGCGTCGGAGATGGGTTATGGAACAGTTGCTTACGTGTGTGTCAGATGTTCGTATCAACTACTACATTGTGCTTTATTATATTGTAAAACTAGAGTTTTACTATATCGAGGTTAGACATGAGAGTGGTGTTGAGTGTAAAAGTGAGTGAAGTCTTCAGGGAGAGTTCCCATAAATTTTTCAATTAAGTGATGTTTTGTGCGGATTCAATGATAGTTTCGTGTTACATTGAGGATGCAGCGAGTTGGTATAGTAATTTTGCAGCCAATCGTCTCTTAGTTGCATATTAGTATACGATTGTTGAACAGTGGCATAATATGGGGTTGTCATAAATCTGATGGTGAGACAACTAGAGACAGTCAGAAAATAGTATGTAATGAGACTTGGACTGAATGTTCCACAATTTTTAACAATAATTCCAAGATGATGATTAAATGTGCAAAACCTGCCCTTTAGATTAGCGAGATTAATAAACAGACAGTTATGGTTAGCTTGATTGGGATGAAACATGGAAGTCACCTTTATTCTGTCATATTTCTCTTAGCAGTTGAAGTTGGTAAAAGCTGTAGCCTGGTTTAGATTATTCACCAAACTTATCAAGGTTAAAAAATGTTTTAGCCAATTAGCAACATGTCTGAAGAGGGAATACATGAGATCCCTACATCAAAGTTATAGTTAATACAACAATATTTTGGATAACAAAGTATAATATGACTTAGATACTTGTGTAGAGTTTACAGGTTCCTGACTTTAAAAAATAGCTTGAAATGCGTGTTAGTAGAACTCAGTTCATACTGTCTTTATTAAAACCAGACTTGCTGATACAAACGAAAGATGAGATCCGTTCAAAGACACTTTACCAGTCAACCGGCTAGTATTCCTCCTCTGATCACCTACATACTTTGCCACTAACTTTATTTGTATCTGGACCTTTAAGGCTCAGAAAGCACTAGGAGTAAATGTACAGCCTAATGAAGTTGGTCTGACCCATACATTATCGTGGATACATCGTATTATAAGGTATTCCACAATAAGTATATTTCTGCAATCAATTAACAGAAGATAGACGTTGTGACTTGTTAGACAGGAAGTGTCTACAAAACACCATAATGCTCATACATCGTTTTATAAACCCGGAAACCCATTTTACAGTTAACATACAACAGTGAGATTTTGCAACCATTAATTAGTTCAGTAAAAAAGTTATTGTGTAGAAAGAAGCCTAAGTAAAACTACAAACTTGTAAACGATGCCTTGAATCCCTATAGTGAGCTGAATGTATAGAATGCTTTCAAATGCATCGTCATTATAGTCATTGCTATTATAAAATTCAACCAACATATATCAATTTCCACTTAGTAGATCTTTTCCTTTAAGGTTGATTTGATGAATATGTGACTGTTAAGCTCAAGTGTTTTCCGTTTGATCTCGTAGTTTTTACTTGGATTGTTATTCTCGCTTATTTCAAAATAATTATGTGAGGAACTAACAATCAGTGTTACCCTTAGTACTTACAATTTATGACTTGTGAAATGTGTTCGAGAATAAATCAGCTCATCGCTTCTATATATGTGTTGCTTTTACTTCGTTCTTGTTTGCTATGCACAGTCATTACTGCATATTACGATTGCTTTCTTAGGACAAGTTCAATGAACCAAAACAGAAATTATATGTGACAGTACACACAACCACTTGGAATTTAGCAATATAACTGCCAAACTTCATTTCATTGTTTCTTCGATGGTGAACTACACTATAGATAAAACGCAACAGCGTGGAGTGTTTGTCTGTTAATTAATTTACATGGGTTAATGTAAAATAGAAAACTGTACCCCTCGCATCAATCCCTACAATCAGAAGATAACGTCAACTAATTAGTTGCCCCGTTCTATTCGTGAAACGAAGTTATGAAAAGCAAAGCTCTGAAACGATTAGATTGATGGTAGTATAAATGGATTAGACGATTTCCAAATTGTATTCTCCACAGGATGAATACCGTTGAAAACCAAGGAAACACTGAAAGTGTGGAATGTAACACTTTCACGCTGGCCGTATTACGGATTGTTACACGTTCGTACTTGGACGTCAAAGTCCTACGTTCGACTTCCTGACTGGAGAGAAGATGCTCACTATTAAGGAGTCCAATACTAGAACAGAATAGATATGTAATCTTTCGTACGCTTTCAATGGTATCCAACCGAGATAACTCGTTCCAATCAAGACACAAATAAAATCAAATTGTTCCCTTTATTATTTCCATGAGAGCAAAGACAAATACTTTTGCAGAATAAGTGAATAAAACTCAGTTATTAAATGACTTTAAATGACCTGATTAAACACCAAAGTTGAACTTAACTATCTAAAAAGCGATTATGTAACCACAAAAGGAATTGCTAAGTCTGATCAAAAGAGAAAACGTATTAAAAGAAACTTAGCGAGAGAATTATAACTATGAAAACAATTACGCAACAGTTAAGTTACCAGATAAAGGCGCTAGTGTTGTCCTGATGAACACACCTGACTACATTGCCAAGTTGAAGACTATCCTAAGTGCCCAAGCAAAATTTAAAGCTAATAAGTTAAACAAAGACTTAACGTATTCCACAGAGATACAAATTACCAATCTACTGATGCAACTTCTAGAAAATTAACTAATTGATAACAAGACGTATAATAATTTGAAACCTAAAGAATCTCGGTTGCCGTACATGTATGGTCTACCGAAAGTACATAAACAAAACATTCCACTTAGGCCTATAACGTCAATGATAAATGCACCTCATCATAAGGTGGCTTGATGGTTAGCAGAGAATCTTGAGCCTATCCGTCAACGTCTGTCTATGTTTTCCCTGAAAAACTCCTTTCATTTCGTTGAAATATTCGATAAAATTGACATTTCCGACATGTCTTTAGTTTCCATCGATGTAGCATCCTTATTTACCAATATGCCACTCCTTGAAACCATTGACATTATATGCCAACATTCTGACCTACTTCCTCTACCAGTAGTTGAATTGAAACGACTATTACTTTTGTGCACAAAGGACATCCAGTTCCGATTCTACAATAAGATATATCGACAAATTGATGGTGTTGCAATGGGTAGTCCATTAGGTCCTATCCTAGCAGACATTTTTATGGCCAATCTTGAAAACAAAAACTAAAAAAGGTGATTGGGGAAATGACGCATTATTCAAGGTACGTGGATGATACCTTCATCGTATGCAACAATAAACAACATGCTAACTACTTATTGAAAATTTTCAATCGAGCACATAAAGATATTCAATTTACCATGGAGTTAGAAAAAGACAATAAACTTCATTTCCTGGATATTGCCATACAACGTCGAGGAGATGCAACAGTGCAACAGTCGATCTACAGAATAACGATGTGGAATGGATTGTTCTTGAATTTTAACAGCTTCTGTCCAATTCATCACAAAATCGCATTAGTGAAAACATTGTTTCTCAAAGCCGAAAAGGTTTGTACATCATATATGATAGATTCAGAACTCACTAATATTAAACAGCATTTAAAAATGAATGGCTGCCCAGAAAAATTCATTGACAAATACAGTGAACAAAAGCCTGATAAACCAAATGAAACTACAGTCCACAAGAAGTCTATTTTCATTCAACTCGACTTTAAAGGTGATGATATTGCTGAAACAATCAGAAGAAAACTCAGCTCAGCTTAAAATAGAACTTATTATGCTGCTAAACCGTTTATATCATACATAACAACATGTTCACTGAAACAATCAAAAATCGACAGGTATCCTTCTCATGTTACCGCCAACTGTCTGTATAAATTTACGTGTACCTGCAGTAGCAGTTATATTGGGCGAACAGAATAAAGGGCCTACCTACGATTTAATGAACATGTAGCGGTAAATTATTCGCAAAATAAATAGTTGCATAGGCTCTCGATATTGATGCTGACCATGTTTGTTTTAGCGGACACTACTAGTTAAATGCGCGCTGTCACGCATTTTCACCAAATCACGACTCGAACCACCGTGGGTAGCATCTCTCTCTAGTTTGCCAGCCTAGACGTTGCTATCCCATTTAAGCTCTGTATGCGATCAAATATAATTACTCTTCCAGTCTTTAGTGCCTTCTGATTTCTCATTCGTAAGAGTGGGTCCATTTGATAGAAGTGGCTTTAATTAAACGATAAGCGTAACTTAATCATATTTCTGAGTACACTTCAAACATGTCTAGAAAAATCTACGACTCACAGGAACAAAGACATTTAACAGCGCCATCGCTAAGCATCCAATTGACACAGGACACCAAATTGATATTAATGAATCATTTAAAGTGTTCAATAGACAAAAGACTTCAAATCTAAATATATGGCGAAGCAATTGCCATTAAACGATTGAGACCAAACTTATGTGTTTAAAAAGAAACTGTAGTAAGTATTTATTTACCCTGGTAACTTAAGTTTTTCGTTATTGTTTTCATATTTATAATTCTCTCGCTAAGTTTCTTTTAATACATTTTCTCTTTTGATCAGACTTAACGATTCCTTTTTTGGTTACATAATCGTTTTTTAGATGGTTAAGTTCAACTTTGGTGTTTAATCAGGTCATTTAAAGTCATTTAATAACTGAGTTTTATTCACTTTATTCTCAAATATTTCCAGCCACTTCTTATTGTGTAATCATTTGACCTCTGATTTGCCTTCTGGTACCTTCTCTTGGATCGTGTATATATTGACAGCATTTTCTCCAACATTTTAAGCCATGTTCACATGTTTATGTAATCTTGATTTCAACTAACTCCATCGGTTCTCATCAGCATGTTAAAACTTGTTTCGAATATTAATCATGTCAAACATTATTCTAGGTTGTATGCAGCTGATGAGAAACCAACGAAATGAAATGAATTCATCTTATTCTGCACAAATATTTGTTCTTGCTCTCACGAAAATCAAATTGGCTCAGACTACTTGAGAATAATAAGTAGTAAGACGCAATACAAAAGAGAAACATTTAAATGAATCACAAACTTTCTTCATTTTAATGAAATAGTAGTTTGGACAGCTTCAACATGAGGAAAGTTACCGATGACAATCAATGGTAATATTACTCTTACAAGTTGTGAGTATACACCTTGACATGTTTATTGGATACATTCTGATAAAACAGCGTTTTGCAGGACTGACGATGTAACTGGTCTGTTGTATCTCCCATTCTAAATATGTCTGAAAAAATCCTTCCAAACTCAACAATGAAACAATCATGATGTATTACCTATGCCTATTATGATGTGGACTACGGCCTATCACGATATATGGATTCAACAACCTTGACAGGAGCCATTAGAAGAAAACTCGGACGCTAAAGTCGTTCTATGCCCACACATCTACCCTGTGACTCCTAGTCCCAAAACAGAAGATAAGAATACACGATAGATGAGCTAATAACAAACCAGTCAAATTGTGTTTTACGCATTTGTTTATATGCCTGCATAACGCAGTCACACAGCGGATTAATAAGAAGAATAGCAATTATGCAACAGAATTCACTAGACAGCTGTTTCGTTCTAGTATGGAAATCCTTAACAGTAAGTATCGACGAGCACAGAACATTCAGATTTTACGTTGAATTTCAAACAGTTAGATCACCGATCAGACAACCAGTGGTTAATAGATCAATGAAAAAATTAGTTTTGGTTAATGAACTAATTAAAAGGCTTCCTGATTGAAGAAACTCTATTACAATATTTTAGCGAAATAACTTGTTTTATCCAATACTGTACTTATTTCTTAGGGTGGCTGATGTGTAGACAAGGCACAAGGTTGATGTCAAGCAGTTAGAAATAATGATATGATTGACTGTTTATTAAAGTTCATTTGTTTTCAGATCAATTGGATTACGGTCATGATAAGTAGAAGGGAAACATCAACTGTGAATAAACTTTACAAAAGTTACTATGAATTAATCTAACACAAGTTGAATACAAGATCACAATGAATTAATTAATACAACTAGATGTTATAGAATTTACATTTGAGCAATTTTTGCATTTGGGTGAAGATAACCCATATTGGTTTATATGAAAACCTGATAAGAGGTTAACAAATCAAAGTTACTAATTTGAATCAGTACAGAATGTATTGGCTTATTTTTCTGCACTTGTACTTTCATCAGATAGTGGTGTGAGATGGGGAAGGGGGTGGAGACTTGATAACCTCAACATAATAATTCCAATTATTAATGTCGTCAAACAGATAGAATCTTACTCCCATTTGCTTAATAATAACAATTACAAATGAGAATCAGTTGAAGTTCATAAAGTATAATACATCCTTTTAGGTGATGAAATTCTGATAACGGTAAGGTTGCTGATCGTAATTGGAAGATGGTGATGTTGGGTGATATCATGAAGAATTGGCACAACTAAATATAAACTAATACACCATTTTATTACTTGTGTTTTCCATCGCAATTTCTATTATTAATTCCCGGATTTACGAGAGAAGAGTGCGTGGTGTTGTGTTAAGAATTGAGGGCTTCTAGTCGAGTGTGTGGTGATACATTCCACTTGGGAATTCTATTATTGGATCCCAACGCAGTGATACAGAGTGTTGGATGTTTACCCACCTGATGTTCCTGAGGCGGAATCTGGGGTGCGCACTACTCAGGGATTCCATACCAGAACGAGACAGCTGTTCACTGCTCCCTACTTTTCAATCGTACTCTGCCAACAACAATCTCTGTCATAAATATATATAGAATCAATTAAACATTGCAATCTCTACAAAAACAATCATCTCAATTGAATCACATAAATTTTTGTAAATATGACTATAATGACTAGAGTTAATAGTGTAGTTGATATGTAGTGATGTGAGCATTTTTCTTACCATTTTAAAATATTATAACTATCTTTTTATTTCTTAAGGTCATGAAAATACCACCATATTTAAAAAAAACAAGCAGGTCATTTTTGTTGTAACGTAATTAATTTCTACTTTTGTGCGTGGAATGATTCAATAAATTTATTAGTAAATTACTTAAGTGATACCATAAAAAGCAGATTGTCTACATTCCACTAACCTCTAGTTACCTATTATCTATAAATCTTGTATATCATACAAACAATAGAAAATTTGGGAAGGTTTCCCAATTCAAATATGATTGGGACTAGTGGATGGAAGAAGATGATTCAATTGTAGTTTATTTATCCCCTGATTATCACAAAAACAAGAAGATTATTGACATAAAAGAATTTTTCTATATTGTAAAATAAACTACAGTATATATTTTATTCAGAGAATGTTTGGTAATGTAACATGATTAGAGTTAAGTGTATATTACATACTGATAATATCAACAGCAGAAATCATAGAGACTGGGAAGCACGGAATGAATGTACTATCATCAACCAATCATAGCTCACATAAGTTGGATGTATAAGTTTGGTGCTAAATGTAGTCACTATTGCACACCACTGAAAAATCCTATATAACGATCAGTTAATTATTATGCTCTTTTGTATTCAATGATTTGTTCACGACCTCATCCACTTAAGTGGTGACGAATCTGATTTAGAAATCGTCCATACACTTTTTATTCATCATTTTATCGTTATATAATCGTTTCTTGTAACAACTGATCATTTCTAAACTTCTCATTTGGTCTCTTTATTTCGTGTTATCAACTTGTGTAATCAACTGTATACGAAATTTAATTCACATGTTTTCACTGTTCACTTAATACATAATCATTGTAAAGAATCGGTTGAGTTGCACAACTAACATGAGATTGCATTTTTCCAACTTCATCGCTATATAATCATTCTTAATTAACTTTACATTCGGTGTTATAATAATAATTACTATTATCATTACATTACTATTTATTTAACACCGCTTACTTGTATTGAATCTATGCACAAATGAAGGCTGTATATTATCATATTTGGATGTCATCGAAACATTTGAATATCAATTTGGATATCGCAAAGTAATCTGAATTAAACAACCCATGGTTACCAAGGCCTGACACGGGACAGCTGTTCCGTTCTAGCCTGGTACTCTTCAGCGGTGCACACCCACGACCCTCTGACTCTGTGGCGAACGCCTTACGTTAGACTACTGAGTCGGCTTCTAAACGGCTGATATTTCTAATTCAATCAGTATATTATTGTTGTAATCCGCATAAGGAACTAATTGAAAAGAGATAGTTATTCTCTGAAATTGTAGTCATGTCAGTTTCAATGAAGTTGTATTGTATCAGGTATGAAGCCCATAGCCTGAGTTTTGTCATATTTGGGAGTGAGTGGCTAAATGTACTTGTTACAT